>CAMOHE010048038.1:1929-18801 GCA_946598075.1 Artocarpus hirsutus
AATAATATATATTATATTTAGATATTGTATATGTAATATATTATATATATTAATATTGTTAATGTTATTATTAACATTATTTTCAAATTATTATTTTATATTGAAATAATTTTTATATTTATATTGCATAGAAATAGTAATTTATAAAAATATTATAATAAAAATAATTTAATAATAATATAATTATTATCATCAACATCATGAAAAAAAGGTGAAATTTCTATAGTTTTGAGATTCCCAAGAATATGAATATCACCTTTTGGATGGGCTTCAGATTACCCCAAAATGAGGTAATCTGAATCTCATGGGAATGAGTTTCCTAGGAATCCAAAACTCAGATTACTGCATACCAAATATGGAAATCTATAAGATTCTCATTCTCACCTCAGGATTACTGCATGTCAAACGCCCCCTTTAAAGTAAGTTGGTAAAGAAAACATAGTATAAATTTTTTTGTCTAAATATGTACCTTTACCTGAATTATTAAATTGGATTGTGGTCTACATAAAGCGTTACCACATTTACCAAAAATCAATCAGAAAAAAAAAAAAGGCTAGAGATCCCATCATACAGCTTTCATCTACTTTATCGTGCCCGAAATATATTTTCAATTAAATGCTCTCATTCATATATTGACCCTAGAAAAGAGAGAGAGAGAGAGGAAAAAAAAAAGTGATCTTCCTCCAATAATTTTCTTGCCTTTATAAATAAACTCCAAACCACTTTTTATGTGTCCTTGCAGATCACACAAAGCACTTTGAACAAGTCAATAATTATAGGCAAGTTCTATCAGCTTTGTCCCATAAATGTTCTTTGTTCCAAGAAAATTTTTGAAGTTACTATTATTTTTCAGATATAATTATCTAATTAGGAGAATTTTATGGTAAGGTGTGAATGTTAATACTTAGATCACTTTGGATTCAAACAGATTTGAAGGGATTTTATGCAGATTTTTTGTTATGGTAAAAAGAAAAAAATTATTTTGTCATTGCAAAGGCGAATAGCGCAAACACAACTGCTACCATTCATTTGCAACACTAGAAATGGCTAGGCTTTTAGGTTTTTGGAGAGATGGAGGAGAAAAAGAGGGGAGAGGGGGAAGGTAAAAATCCAAAAATTTTAAGGACATTTTTTATTTTTTATTTTTTATTTTTTAGTTTTTAGTTTTTCTTTTTTTTTTTTTTTCTTGAACTTGGAGCTTTCAAGATGAAGTCAAATGGGGATTTACCATTAAATTATGCTTACAACGCTTACAACCACATCCCTATACGATAAAATTTAATCTCAAATTCACTAGTTTCTATTGGTCATGTTTTCTTTTATTGCTTCTGAGTATACCCTTGCCTTCATATTAATTGTTGCTGTATTTTTCTTTTCCTGTTGTTGTTCAAAGAATAAAACATAATTTCATTAATCACAAAAAAGTTAACAAGTACAAGACGTGGAGAGGACAGGAGTCTACCTAAATTAATTTAAAAAAAAAAGAAATAATAAACCTAAAAATGAAAAGCAAAGAAAAAAAATGATATGAATGAACCACAACAAAATTGTCACTCCCTAATCAAATCATGAAACTGAAAATGACTAAGAAATTTGTCTTCATATGACCAAAGCGTGACCAGAGCTTTACTCCTTTTTTACAGGTAAAAATAATAGCTGTCAGAGCTTCTATGCTTGGGCGGCGTGACCAAAGGAGCCCCTCATGCCAAGAAATATTTGTATTGAGCTATAGCTACTTATTGCTATTTTATTTTCTCCTCAACGTTGTTGGGTAATTTTACTTTCACCCATAGATCATAGACATTTCATTAAACATCTTTGAAGACCATCAAATTCCATTCATAACTGATAAAATCTTCTTTTTCTTTTCTTACAAACAATATAAAATTAATAGATAAGCCCCGTTAAAAAAGGGATAACATTTTGAGTTTTATGGCACCTAGAAAGTACTTAAAGTTGTAGACATACTAAATGTCTTTTAAGATTTGGTCTTTATACAATGACTATATATACTTTCAGAAGTGTACATAGAGGCAGGTAAATAACATATTGCATCTTCACAAGGCATGCAAGAGTTTTACCTTCTCAATAGCTCTCTTAACCTTGGTTAACGGTTCTTCATACAATATAGCAGGGTTGTCAAACTCCATTGCCAAGCTTGGCTCTCCGAGAAAGGCGCGGAACGAGTCCGCGACCGAGTATGAAAGAGAGTCGAGATTGTATCCTCCTTCCAAGAAGAACACACAACGACCGCTGCATAGATCTTTGGCGAGTTGTTGAATGTTGGACGCAAGCATGTAGTATGTCCCTGTTGTGAATTGCAGGTTGGCTAGTGGATCCAGTACATGAGCATCATACCTGACAAGTTTTATCACATGATAAAGGCAATAGAAATAAAGTTTTTGGCTTACACAAGAGGCAATTCTAGTATTGCTTTTAGAGGGATGCAAGTAGTGTGTTTTGTTAAAAGTTACTAGAAGAAAAATACTTAGGGGCACTACCAGTGCTAAACATCATAACTTAAAGTAGGCGCCACTACTAGTACCTATTTTTTATTAGCATGTGGTGATGAATGTATGCCCTATGCTGTGGTGCCTATCTTTTATTAGTATGTAGTGCTTATCCTGTTGGTATCTCATAGTATTGTCAAAAAAAAAAAAGTACTTGGCACAGATATCAATGCACTCTATATCATGAGAAGCTAGGGTTTGTAACTCTCTTTTAACTTCTGACTAGTGATTCTACTTCTCCTTTTTTGAGCAATTCGGAACTGGTGTAGGACCTTTTCTTTTGGAAGCCATGATAAATGAGAAAATTGAAAAATAAAAGTGATGTAAGACCATGATATGAACTACTCTAAAACTAACATAGAAAAGTGCAAATTGCAACATGATTGTTATTGGCGTATATGTTACTGACCCTGCAGAGACGAGAATAATATCCGGCTTAAACCTTTGAGCACACGGTACAATAACTTCATCAAACACAGTTCTCATGGCAATATCACCTGAGCCTCCTGGTAGAGGAAGATTTAGAGTTGTTCCTTCCCCATCACCTTGGCCTATCTGATCAATTTTACCCGTACCGGGGTAGCTTCCATCCTGAAATGGAAGCATTCAAACTAGAACATGTTGGTATGTTTTGCAATCACAAACCATATACTCAGAAATCTTTTTCAATGTGAATGAGCTTTATGTGCATAAATCTTTATGAAGTGTGAATATTTGCAATAATGAAGGAAAGCTTCGCATTAATGAGGTATAGAATTTGACAAACGGCATAGTTTCAAGTCCTTGACTCTCGGCGTTAAAAGGAACTTGTAGTCAGGAGAGAAAACATAGTTATCATGTTCTGGAATGAAGCATTTTACTTGCCTGGTGAGTCGAAAGAAAAAATATATCGGGGTCCTCATAGAAAGCATCATTTGTGCCATTCCCATGATGAACATCAAAATCAATGATAAAGACACGCTTTAAGCCGTGTACATGTTGAGCATGACGAGCAGCTACAGCCACATTTCCAAAAACACAGAAACCCATGGGCCCCTTTGGGATAGCATGATGTCCAGGCGGTCTTACCAATGCAAAACCTATAGGCTGATTCTGGCTTAGCATTGATGCTTCAACCTGAAATATAAGACAGATTATTCACAAACCTTACAATGATCTTAAGTTCAAAAATAGCATCTCCAAACACAATCTTTCTTTTAATTGAATTTTAATCCGAATGAAACAGGAAAACAGTTCATGAAATAGTTCCAATATGGATCAATAAGCAGAATTAACATATTATATTGATAAACCACGAGACTGACCAAGACATTACCACTGAATCAACTAAGGAAATTCCTGCTCCAGCTGCAATTAGTGAGTCCCTAAATGTCTGCATAATTAACACCGTTCATTAGGAAAACCAAAAGAAAATACTCTTACTCTCGTGTGGTGAAATATCGGGAAGCAAAATAATCAACAGCAAGATTTATGGTTGTTAAGTTTCCAACTCGGATAGAGGATAAAAAATATTTCAATGAGCACGTCACATTTGCATTACACTTACATTTGCAGTAGCATATGTAGGCCCAGAGCCTTCAATGAAAATAATACCCTGCTCTGAAGCCCGATCCATAGCCTACAATCAATGAATGTAAAGATATTTAAACAGAGAAACTATCACCTCACAGGAAAGTCAACTTCAGATGCATAATTTGCTGCATTGAACAGGAATAGGCAATAAATGGTGTAGGAGATTAATCAGGGTTATTGGAGCATAAAAGATGGGTCGACATTGGAATTAGGATCCTAAGTTCTCAAATTCCCTAGTTTTGGCATTGACTAAGGCTCGCTATAGCTATAAAGAGTACCTTCTCAAGGCTCGTTACATAATTCCTTGTATGAACGCTTGCAATGTCGTCTACTGAGGCAGGCTTGAAGTTTCTGAGTTCAATAATCTCTGAGCCACGAAACTGAACATAAGAACAGAGAAAGTTGATAAAATAAAGATAAATCTTCTACTAGTGAGTGGGCAAAAAAATTCAAAAGATAAAAACTTTAGTCATTCATGTCTCTTGCATAACAGGAAATTAAGTTTAACAAAAGGAGAAAAACAAGCTGTTTAAAAATTTAACAATCGAGCGAAAATAATACTTTTCTCTCTCCCTCTTTTGTAGAACCCTTGAACCTCTGACCTGAAGGAAGGATGACAACACATCCAACTGCCTAGGCTACAGAGAGGGCCGTAAGCGAAAAAAATACTTGTGACAAGAAGCTCTTTTAATCCTAAGCAGTCCCTAAATTCTTATTTTCTCACCACTTTTTATTGCCCTCAATTTTGAGAAGTTAAAATATTGTTCCTGCCTTTGGCATAAACTCTTGAACGACATACTTGAATGCTACTTTTTGGGACTGAGAATAATTATTTAAGATCTAGTTTCGGCAAGCGAACAAATTCGAACAGATTGAGGGTATGAGTGAAAGACAGCATAAAATTTTCACACAATGGTTTCATACCTTCGGGGTGAGCTCCATCTTTCCAAGAGCATTCACAATTGAAGGGACTCTAAGATGGGATTCTGGATGAGATTCCTGTTAACATAACTAATGCAGCTCACAGTTAAACGCAAATATCTGCACAAATTAAATACAGAAACAACAACACTAATGAGAAACGATTACGCAGCAAAAGCAAAGATTTGTTTTGCGAATCGCCATTGCAATACGTCTCCAGGGAAACAAGCAGAAAATCTAATTTTACCTGATTGTGTCCCATGGCAGGAGCTACTGCATAAATGACTCTTGCATCGGTTAGCTTCTTACTGGAAGGTACATATGCATCTTCATCAATGCCAGCCAAACAAGAAACGGAAAGGTCTCTTCTCTTAGGAAAACATCCACTTCCACTTCTCAAGTTCTTGCGGTAAAATGTACTTCGCAAAGATCCTACATCCAAGTCGAACCTAGTACGGTTCTCCTTCCGCTTGCATAGACGACACCACTGCACCAGAAGCAGTGCATTCCCTGCAACAGGCAAAGTTTGTCCTTCAGAAATGTACTTTCATATTCATACGGCACATGGAAAGTCCAGCAGCAGAGCCACATCGATCCGTTAAAAATTGACCTTTTTTTTTCATAAATATACATTTTTGAAAAATTTTAATTGTTTTCCCAATAAATTAATAGAATTATAATTCTGCCCCACTCAATAAAAAAGTTCATATAATTCTAACTACATTGCACTCATTTTTGTTATGTTTCATATTGTGCTCCTGCTGTAAAACTAGGAATTTCAAAAATGTATTTTTTTTCACCGTTCCACATTTAGAAAGTTCTTTCAACTGTAAGCTAAAAAAGATAAAGCTTTTATCTCTCTCGTAAAAACAAAAGAAAAAATAATTTCAAACAAACCCCAAATTATATCAAAGCCCAACCACATAAATATACAACGAAAATGGAACAAAAATCTCATATTTTCTACTCAAGAAAATATATTTTCTTCCCCACTAGTAATTCGACTAAAAAGATTTCAACTTGAAGCTATCCCAGAAAGACTAATAACAAAGTCACATAAATAGAATGAAAAGCTCACAAATTGGAGAAAACACTCGAGCCCAATGAAGATATAAACGACATACAGATTACCCAGATAAAAGAAAAGATTTTAGAACATATTTGCATGAGTTTCTCACTCTCCATATGTCAGAGTGAGAGAGACAAACAAAAAGATAAAAAGTGGTGCATACCAGGAAAAACTGAAGGAGGTGAAGATAGAAGGAGCTGCATCTCGAGTCTCGAATCCTGAGTTGGAGATGAAACAGGTGAACACAACAAAACAAAAGTACTATACGAAAGTTAGAAGTCCAGTCCAGTGCTGACCCAGTTGGGCCAAGCCTTATTTGCAGTTTGGAAGGTCAATTAGACAGATACTACTTACTCGCTTTTGTCTTACCCGTCAAAAAATTTAAAACTCATCACTTTTTGTAAATAGAAAGGAAGAGAGGAGAGCCCAAAAAGAGCGAGAAGCATGAAGTGAGGGAAGAAAAAAAAAGAGTTAGATTGTGAGAATTTTTAGAGTAATTTAGACATATTTTATGCCAAAAGAAGTATGAATGAAAGGTTTAAAAAAAGTGGTGTAAAACATTTAATAGTATTAAAAATGTGATATGAGACCTAATTACTTTCTCTTCTCTTACTAGTTTGGACCATGGTCTCACTCGCAAAAATTTTGTTAGAAAATTTTCATTTAGAAATTTTTATAATTTCTTTTTTTAAAACTTGTTTATGTCATATATATTGAAGTATAACACACTTTAAACATGTAATACGAATGATAAAATAAAATTATTTATTTTTTTAAGTGTGATATAATATGTAATTTTTTCTTATTTTTTAAAATTTTTACTTTTTTCGACAAATAAGAAATTTATTGAAGAGTATTAGGTCAGGTTATCAATTCTCACTTGAGTTGGACGGATAAGGGATTAGCTGTCATGTTTCTATTAACATGCATATGAATTTTCATTTTCATATTAATTGACAATAATTTTTAATAAGAACCATGGCCCTCTTAATCTGATCATAAATCTAAGAGTGTTTTCAAAAAGCATATGCTGCTCTGAATTTCTCTAATTCTCTTGCACTTTATCATCACATAAAAAATAAAAAAGGAAAAAATTTATATAAAATCAAAACATAAAAAGGAATGCATTTCATAAATATCTTTAATGATGTTTCAAAATTGAGTAGCATTATTGACACTAACTCTTTATCTCACTTTAAATTATGACTTTTTCATGGATTATCTTATTATTAATTTATATGGTAATCTTTTAAATACTTACCAATAGAAAAATAATAATAATAATTTAAGAATTGAAACAAACATAAAAATTAAAAATTAAAGTTGGTATTTATAATATTATTGTTCTAAGACTAAATAGTGGTGTTGAACAATCACCCAATGGGTCACCCGATGAGCAACTACCAAATAAATCAATACAGGAGTCATTTGACTTAATTGTGTCAAACTAGATCACTTCATTTAGCACTCCAAACTTTCACTAAATACAAGACAAAACTTTATGTAGCATGCTCTATAATATTCTTGGTTTTGTCTCGCAAGGTGATTGACATTTATTAGTTTTAACTGCTACAATATAATTCACTTACATGCTAGAATGTAAAGTAAAAGTATATTACAATGTAAAACTCTCACATGCTACAGTATTTTGGTTCCAACTACGTTTTCAAACACACTCTTTTATTACTGTATGGATGTCTAATTATTATCTTTGTACATAATTAATTATGTAAATCGACCTTATACTTTTCGTTCTCTTAATTTTAATTATATTGAGAGACTCAATTTTGAGCGGCTAAAGAAGTTAGAGGGAAAAAAGCCACAAAAAATAGGTGGGAGATATGATTATCTCGTAACATTGATTTTCATTAATTATAGTAAAATTCTACAATGGTTAAAAATTGACGTAATTTTTACATTGAAGATGAACCACAATAAATTGTATGTTTTTGTTTGTTTTTTCTTTTGTATTATTGCTCCTTTAGCAAAGATTAGGGCTTTAGTATGTAAGAATCAGTGGTCTATTTATCAGCTTAAATGAAGTAAGGAAGTTTAGTAAATAAATTTAAACTCATGAATTTAAACTTAAACACTATAACATGTAAGAGTTTTATATTGTTTATTGTTTTTAAACTCATTTATCAAATACAAGATTAACCATAAAAGGATTAAAAAAAAAAAATCCTTCAAGCACGTATCACTCAAATTGTTGGAGTCAACTCAGGTACGGTGGACCTACCTGTTCACTAGCCTGGGCTTATGATATGATAATTAGGTTTCTCATATCATAAGCATATGTACTCTTAATTATAAACACTATGACACATAATCTAAGGAGACAAGTAAACAAAACGATAACATTTTTTTAAGTAAACAATACCACATCACTATATATTTTTCAAGATTCAATTTGCAATTAAAAAGGACAACTTTGAACCAAATGGGAATCCAAACTTGATAATTAATGGGTTTTGTTTTGAGATGGAAAACTCTCAATCAGAATCTTTATACCACAAATCATAGACCTGAAATGATCATGATCAGAGTGGAAACATATAAAGCCAATATATATATATATATATATATATATATGTATATTCTCGGGAAGCTGCAAAAGAAATTTTGCATCGTTTTGCTAAATAAGTGGTCTGGACAAAATTCATGAACATATTTACATAACAGATGGACAAGATCAGTCAGATTTGATCAGGTTCCGAAACCCAAAACCAAAACAACAAAATGTAAGTACTCACAAACTCTACATTATTAAAGAATAACAAAAAAAGGTCACAAGATATATATATATATATATGTTCTTTTTTTTTTTTTTTTGTGAACACAGTAATTAAAGTACATACATAATGAACACTCGTGAATGAATAGCCAAATATCAAAGGGAAAGTATACATTGATTTGCTGTACTCTTTGTTTTCGTGTCAGAAACCAAAATTGTCCATTTGGGCATTGACAATGTACAATGTCATATAAAATATAAAAATGGTTGAGATAAAAAAATTCTTAGTGTTACACAATATTTTCGAAGATGATATTTTGCTTCTCACTTCTATTATGTGTGTATATATTATTTGAACTTGCATGACATAACAAGCTGCCAAACTGTGGCTCAATTTGGAGCAGTGGTCCTATTTCTGCGCCCCATTCTTGCTTGACTTTGTTGGAAAATCATGTCAGCTGAAATTCCACTTTCCAAAAAGAGCAGGATACGGAATTTTTCTTGCTTGATACAAGAAGGGTGCTATTATAATTCAACTTCTCTGTATTCTAATTTTCCAATGAAGCTCATCGTTTAATTTTCATGGAGGAGGAGTGGCAATGTGGGGGATCATAAATTGAGCAATTAAGCTCTTTCTTCTTATTTTTTTTGTTATTCAGAATGCCTTTTTTTATTCTCGAGTCCTTATTTTCACAATTTCTTTTGATTTAGTGCCTGGTTTTTGAAACTGTTGGGTTAAAAGGAAAAAATATATAAATCTCACGTCGTTTAAATATAATAATAAACAACTAGTCTTTAAAAAGTTCCATAATCACATCTATCTCTTTTTTCATTTGATTTTCAAATTTTCAGTAGAATGAGGATTTCTGTAAATTGTTGCTCGATGCGAACATGTGTGCTTAACAGTTCTGATTAATATAGTTAATAAGATATTTTAACAATTTAGCATTGTATTAGAGACGTTCTAACAATTTAATAAACTGCTATCAACAACCAACCACCCAGAAAACAGAAGGATATTTTTATCATTGTTATGAAACAAATACTCCAAAAACCATGCTTAATCTGCCATAAATATTATGTTCAACTTTGCTGAACTTCTTTGGCAATTTAGCTGGAGGGTCTGCATAATTGGGGCACTCACTTACTGTTTTTCTCTGTAATTAATTACATTAATTTAAGAGTCTCTCACTTTATTCTTACCAAACTGCAAGCACAGTATTTCCCAGCACATCATTATTTTGCTAATAAAGACAGGCCTGTCCAATTATTACTAATAGATAAAACCAAAATTGTCAATGAGTAACCATAATGACTTTAAAATAATTGTATTACAAGGTTATTTATATATGCATACACACGTCACATAAATTGTGCAAACAATGGAGGAACTACCACCACTAATCAAAATCTACTTGCATAAAAATAAAGCTGCTTGACATAAGTTTGACCAATAGTGCGACAGCAAAATCGTGCTGTAACAATAATTCCAAGGTTAGTTCTCCAACTACAACTAAATCTTATTTTTAGCTTTCAAAACATATCAAAATGAATATAAATTGTCCCGAGCAGGTTACTCTGTTGTCAAAATCTTGAACGATAATGACATAATTTCTTTTTAATAATCATGCCTTAATATATAAAATTACGCAATTTTAACGTTCTTTTTTCCATTAAAAAGAAAATACAAGGTGATCTTTGAAGCCATACATGTACAAATAAGAGAGAAGCACACATATATAAGATTTTTTTTTTTTTTTTTAAAACTTGAGAAAGAGGAAGTTGAACTCTTCACCTTTTGATAGAATCAGGTGTAGATTTACGCAAAACTATATATACACAATAATGCTTTACTAAAACTATATGCATGCATGGTACATATTATTGTCAATTAATCAGCAGCATCTTAAAAAGATAGTTGTAAAATACTTTATGCAATTAGTTTGAACAAACTGTGAGAGATTATCACACAAACTGTGACATAATACATATATTTCACACACACGCTGTGAGAGATTACTCGATTCGTGATGATAAGCTTACGCTGATCCAACGGAACTGGAAAAACAAATTTTACCGGTTTAATCGAGACAAAGGACGGGACTCAAACGTCCAAAATTCACTAGAAACCTTCCCCCCTTAGAGGGAAAAACTCCCAAGTAAGAGAAAAAACACTTACAATTTGTATTTCAATTCTTAATATTCTAGTCTCCGTTACAATCGGTTAAAATAGGTATTTATATTACTCTTATTAAACTCTAATAAAACAACATCTAAAGCCTACAATATATAAAACAAATAAAGCTAAGTAGATGATAAACTAATAACAAAAACAAAACAACGACTACTATACAACTATAATCTTTCAACATCTTTTTGATGTTAATTATCTTATGTGTGCGTTCAAGTCCAAGTGCCTATAATAAATCATGATCAAGAGAGAGAAGCAAAAGAGAGTTTCATAAATTTATGCAATAGGTTTGAACAAACTAGCTTAGCACAAAATAAGAGGTGGTCAACATGATTATTAGCTAGAGGATTATAATAAGCATAAATTAAGAATTAATTAACTGAACTAGTCACAACAAAGTTGGGCTAATATATTTAAAATGCCTTATGATTATCCACGTCTTTCTTAATTTTACTTGGATTATTGTGAGGTTCATAATTTGCCATGCTGAGATGAAAGATATATACAACAAGCTAATCATAAGAGAAGAAATACATATATATATATATATATATATATATATGTATACGTGGCCTTGGCTCACGGACTAAAAACTATGTGGCAAATGAATTCAAACGAGAAGCCAAAACATTGGTGGGGACAAATTGGCCAGTGGGGATTCGTTGAGGGTCCTGCACAATGACCACACAGGAAGTTCACGGGTGCTCCACATATATATAAATATATATACATATGTAGCATATTATATATATATATATGCATGAAAAAATCAAAGAAATGGTTAAAAGAGACCTGTGAGGCCGCGAGTTGTGAGCCACAAAAATTATGTTGGACCCGACTGGCCCAAGAAAGATCTTTTCAAGCTCTCATTCTATTACAGGATTTTATCCTTACACGTCACTTTCTTTCAGGAGCTATTTTTCCTTCTTTTTTTTTTTTTTTTTTTTTTTAAACTTTGGACGTTTTGGGATGCTAATAATTTGTTTGCACCAATATGGACCTATATTCAAACCAAATTAATGAGAGCTTGTAGTCAGCTTCACAGTAATTATTTCTGTCATTTCCTTTTGTTTGAGCAAGTAATTACAATATATAATTGTGACTTAATTGGAGGGCTTTGAATGCTATTCCTTGAAATTAATGTTTAAGACATGTTTATTCCACTAGATTTTTATTTATTCCTCTAACGTAGTTATAGCATTCCAATCATGTAATTAAGTTTGTAATGAGGTCACAAGCAATATATATATATATATATATATATATATAATTTCTGGTAAAAACATTGCAAGGGCTATATTAAATTCTCTTCCGAAAACAAAAATAAATAAAAAGAGAATAAGGAAATGTCCAACAAGAGCGAAAGGTGACAACTAGTTTTGGTTTTTGGTGCCCTCTTGTGTAACTCTAGATGAGAAAAGAAATCAGCACAAACAGGGAGAGAAGCAAAGTTTGAAAAACTTGTATTCCTGATAAGGTACAAAAGGTGAAACAAACAAAAGAGCATAAAAAGATTCGTAGATATCAAAGTTGTGGTTGGTTTTTAACCACTAAAATGAAATGTGATTCTAGCCACAAATTAAGAGGGCCAAGTGGGGGCCACTTCCTTGATTTTTTTTAGCTCTGCTCCGTAGGGGACATTATGGGCTCCAAGATGCTACGGATCTGTACCCAACTGTATGTTGATAATGACATGATTATAAGTTTAATATGTGATTAATAATTTTCAAGAAGGCACAGCCTTTCTGATCAATTGTTAAAATTGTTAAAAACAATAAGTAGTGGTGCCAAAGTACCATGTATTAAACAAGTATAGGTAATTAGATATTAGCTTAGACCTTTTATATATACACAAAACTTCTTATTGTAGCTAAGCTAAATTGCATTGGAGTGTAAACCATAAACTCTAATATATATGCTCCCTCTCCGTCCCTCTCTCTCTCTCTCTCTCTTTCTGAGGAAACGTAAGGTTTTCTCTGGATAGTCACCTCCAAACTAAACTGTATTGGCAGTAGTTTCTATTGAAAAACTATAAAAGGCCCTTTTTTTAAAAAAAGAAAAGAAAAAAAAAGATCAAAAAAATATTTAAGGCTTAAGATGTAACGAATCACCAACGTGATCCCTGTTTAATTTAAACATAAGCCTAACTTCAACATACTTTAAGATAAAATACTGAAATTATGAAAATAAATTTTTTCTCCTCAAATAGATTCTTAACATATAACCTTTAAAGGAATAAAAATCATTTATCAAAACTTAATTTCATAAAGGAAATAACAACTATTTCTCAACATTTACTTTTAGAAACCTAACATAATAACATTAAGTTCTTAAAAGTGGTAACAACGTAATTGTAATCATTATGTTTAAACGTAATCATAATTTTCAAAACTAAATCCTTTGCATACTTCACAACATCAATTTTCTTAAAACATAATCATAATAATTTTTTTGAAACATTTCCTTTGAACATAAGAATAATTATTTTAAAAACCACTTTCTTTAAAACATTTCTCTATGTAAATAAAACTATTTCAAATGAATTTTAAATCAAATAATGGGGTAAAATCATACTAAATGCTTTTTAAAACTTTCTTAAAACCATCATAATAATTTCTCAAAGCATAACCGTCGAAACTTTCATATTAATAAATTCATAAAACATATTCATAAAGTTCTTTCTTTTAAAACGTTTTTCATAAACGTTTTTCATTAAACATTTTTAATATGTTTTTCATAAAACGTCCTTTAGAAACCTTTACTTGAAACTATAAAAATATTTTTCATAAACATTTATCGTAAAACATTAACATGCATAAATTTGTAAACTCATAATGCAAAAATATTATAAACTGTATAATGGTATCTATACCCATCTCCACTATTCATCCGCCGCTCACCACTGTCCATCAATGCCATTGACATGTTTTCTTACATACAGTATGAACATACTTAAATGAATTTTTGCTCAGCAAGTAGGAAATCAGCCTCATAAAACATAATTTAAAAAAATCATTTTAATAAAAATAATATGTATGAACATTTTATGTTGTCTTATCAACTTGTTTTATGCTTAATTATGAACATCCTATAATCATTCATTCCTTGCTTTAACTCTTATCTTTGTTCCATAACTTTCTTTATCTCATAAACTTTAGTGTTTGTATCAACATCATTAATTACGAGATCATAAACATGATACTTCCCTTGTGGAAGACTTGAGATGCTTCCCTTGTGGAAGACTTAAAATGCTTCATTTGTAGAAAACTTAAGACCATCAAACACCGAGGTCATAACTTTAACTTTAACTTTACTTTGAGTACCTCACAACAAGGAGGCTGGTACGACACTTTCTTTTTATCTTTGTTTTACCTTCTTTTTAGTTTTAGTGAGCACATTAAATGCTATCACATTATATGCAAACTCAATTGCAAATCATAACTTGTACTCTAAAACTTGTTGTATAAAAAATGCAATTTTAAACTTATAACTTGAACTGTAAAACTTTATACATTAATAAAATGCAAATATACTTTAAACATAATTATTGCAAATATATTGCAAATCCATATTGCGTTCATCACTTTACATGATCATACCAACACATGACATGGCACATCATAACATACAAAGTGTAACAAGTCATCGTTCATGCATTTTCATAACTTTTATAAACACATTTAAAACATTTTATTTTAAAACTATTCACACTGTTGGCAAGATTCTTACTTACTTGGACTCCGAGCTAAGCGAGTCTATTTGTACCTCGCTATATCTACAATATGCGAAGCATCCTCTACAGTGCTCCTCAAGCGATCATGAATGGCTAGGAATGCTTCCTAGAAATCATACATTATTGGAAATGTCATTCTAGACTCTGTTACTACTGTTTGAGTTACCTTGATCTGCGTGCAACCAGTATCAAATGATTTTTATTGGAGTGAAATTAGCTCGAATGGATTTAGAGCGTCGAAACAAGTCAAGAGGCAGTCTCGGATCATCGATCGGAGGTCCGGATCATAAAAACCCAAAGTTGCTGTTGACCAACCCTAGACCGACGTTGACCAACTTTGACCAACATTAAACGATGTCGACTGGACTTTGTTGGCAGCTGGGCTCGGCCCTACCCCCTTAATTTGACCCTTTTGAGTCTAAAGACGGTGTCAATTTCACTTAATTTGGCCTCTAACATAGCATATCAAAGCTCGACATTGATGATAAAAATGGAGACTCCGATCATGGCTTTCAGACGAAGCAACCATGCAATTGAGTTGGGGCTTTTGTTACCCACTCGTTTATGAGCATTTCCCCTTAATTAGTTTGGGTCGACGTTGCTTGGAACGACGAATTTAAAGTCCCCACGGTGACGACGGCGAAGCTATTTTGAGCTTTAGCTAGCGGCGGCGCTACGATGCAATTGAGTGGGCCTTTTAGCCTGCCTTGGCCCTCTGAGTCCATTGAGAGGGGTGGTGTCAATCACCGACGTCGGAGGTGGTGAAATCGAAGGTAGCACGGTGGAGCACAGTGGAGGTAGACGGGCGAAGCTCTTCGGTGATGGTTGAGATGTAACCATGGGTGGGTTTTATTCTTCTCGTCACGCTAAGTTTGTGGACACTAAGATCACGTCGATTAGTGTTCGGATGGCGAAGAAATCATATTGAAAAAAATGGGTTTCTCTACCACTTTGGACGGCGTGTGCGGCTTCCTCTGGCGACATTGTGGGCACACTGTTGGACTCAACTTATCGAGAGCTTTCCGTTGGTGCAAGAGGTATAAAAAACGAACGCTAGAATCTTGACCAAGATTTGAGGAGAGAGAGAGAAAAAATGTAGAGAGAGAAACAAAATCTGATTTTTTTTATGGGATTATCTTCCCATTTTGCTGCATTTTTTGTATTTATAAACAATAATGCTAGTCTTTAAAATCTATACTGTGTTGTGGTCGGTTTGATCAAATTTTGATCCGTAAACTTGAAATTCCTACATACATAACTGTCCTTTTGCTATATCATTACTTTATTAGGATTTCCATACTATCATGAAATCATTTCCGTAACTTTATCCATACTGCATAGATTATTCTTGACATCATAAACTTTTAGTTTAGCATATTAAATGATTATTTTATTGTACTATCATGACATGATATTGTTACATATCTCATTCATAAAGCACATAAATTTGTGCATTCATAATATTATTTATTTTTAAGGTCTTGTAACTATTAAGATCTTAAAAATTTACACTTTAGTAGGTTCTATACTTATACTCTCTCAAGCACTTGACTGAATAATTATGAAAAAATTCTTAATTAATCAAATTTATTAATTCTTGGATTTTTCCTGGTTGTTACATAAGAATTTTTAAATTTACAATTCTTACTTACAATTTGCAGGATAATGTTCATTTATCAAAATACAAACCCACTTGAGTTTATTTCCTTTAATTATACTAATACTTTCCATTGCAACAAAAGAAAATTTATAAAAATTAATCTGTTGAAAATTTGGACTAATTCCATAAGACAAACAAAACCGCCTTATCCAATCCTCTTGGCTGAAAATTGGATTATTGAGGAAATGACAAATGTCACAACCTTAATCCAAAGCCGTTGTAGGAATGCCAAGTGTGCACTCCACACACTAACCTGCAAACTCTATCCCTATCGATATTTTAACACTTTTTCAAAAATCTTAAAAAAAGTGTGAACCAAATATTTACATGTAAGAATTAACAGAAATAAGACATGTCAATGACCCAACTTTTGCCACGAGAAAACAAGAAATACCACATATAACATGAAATAATGCAATTCTCCATGACAACATATATATATAGCTAAAAAAAATAATATTAAAAGAAAAGTATATAGCTAC
>CAMOHE010048039.1:0-20499 GCA_946598075.1 Artocarpus hirsutus
AAGTTTTAAACAAGATTTTCTCAAAAATTCAAAAATAGAGAAAATAAAGGAAAAATGAAAAATCTCGATTCCAATCTATTTTTGATGAAATAAAGCTTCAATCCTAGTTAATCTAAGTTACTCTAAGCTAGATCAAAGCTTTTCTAGCTTAGAAACTCTTAAATTTTAAAATGCAAGAAAATTTAAAAAATTGAAAAACTTTAGAAATTTTAAAAACTAACCTTAAATCGAAGCTTGAATCGAGTTTGTGGTTGCTCAATCGCGTTCCCGAGCCTTCAATCCACAATCCTGAAGCTTGAAAATGAATTTTGTTTCAAAAATTTTAGAAAGAAAAAGGGAGAGAGAGAGTAAACCGAGAGAGAGAGACGAGATAGGTGAGAGAGTGAGCGAGTGAGAGAAATGAGAGAAAGAGAGAGAGAGAGAAAATAAATAGAGGAAAAAGAAAAAACAGTTGTACAAAACTGTGTACAACAATACACTGTTTTCAAAATCAAATTGCTTTATTGAAAATTAAATTAACAATTAAAAACAATTTAGAATAATTAAAAATCACTAAAAGAGTAAATTAACACAAAGTTTCTTAATTTTCACAAAATAATCAAATTAAGTTCAAAACACTCATCATGACACACTAATTCACCATTTTACACTCTAATACTATTTAAGCAACTTCGGGGTGTTACAATACCGGAGGTTTCATAAAGTTAGAACATGCACCCAAGAAGAAATCTACCTACTCTAGATCAATCTACTTCACTTCTTTTCTTTTCTTTTTTTTTTTTTTTTCAAGGTAACAATCTACTTCACTTTAGATAATCAAAGTGTAAAAATGGGCAACAAAAAATTGGAAACAAAATTGCTTGTAAAATAATTTAGAAAGCGATCGTCGGTGTAGCACAGTGATAATTTTACACCGGACTCTATTATATAGTGTAAAATTCAAAGTGTAAAATTCAAATCTCTCCCTCCTAAATTCAACATTAAGAACTTAAGAAAACAATTAAAAAAAATGATGTACTTACACAGCTAATGGTACTTTGTATAATTTGGATTAAACATGCTAAAGCTTTATGTTTCTAATCAAATCATTTTAGAACATTCAAAAAGAGAGAAAAGAGAATTCAAGGTTTCGTGCCGTTTGTAGTGGGTCTGAATACCAGGGGGTTTCATAAAATTGGAACATGCACCCAAAAAGAAATCTGCCTACTCTTGATCAATCTACTTCACTTCTTTTCTTTTTTTTTTTTTTTTTGGGTAACAATCTACTTTACTTCAAATAATCAAGCAAAGTGTAAAAATAGGCAACAAAAAATTGGGAACAAAATTGTTCGTAAAATAATTTAGAAAGCGATCGTTGGTGTAGCACAGCGATAATTATACACTGGACTCTATTATATAGTGTAAAATTCAAATCTCTCCCTCCTAAATTCAACATTAAGAATTTAGGAAAACAACGAAAAAAAATGATGTCCTTATGCAACTAATGGTACTTGATATAATTTGGATTAAACATGCTAAAGCTTTATGTTTCTAATCAAATCATTTTAGAACATTTAAAAGAGAGAAAAGAGATGGTTACAAGCATAGTCTAATGCTAAATCTATATTGACTCAATTAGAAGATGAAGAGTTCAAATCCCTACTTTAAATTTAGGAGTCTAGTCTCATTTTTTGTGCCCCAAACTATATAAACAAAGTCATTTTTTGATCTGTACTTGAAAACATTTCAGAACATGCCCTTCTACTAATCAATCCTAAGTTAGTCACTCCTACATATGACCCCTAAAAAAATAGAATAGATTGAATTGTGCACACAACTGTCATGTGCAGCTGCATGCAGAGAGATTTTGTACTTTCACATGCTAGAACAAAACAATAAGTGTCTAAGAACCAAGTTTTAACACCAAAAGTCCAACTGCTACAACGTACAGTGTCTAAGATCTAACTCTAAGTTTTAATTTGATTTCTAAACATTCTTGGAGTGATATGGTTGTTTGGTCTAGGGGGAAGTGCTACAAAGAAAACCCATTTGGCAGCTGGTCTTTCTCTCTTCTTCATGGTTTGAGGGGAACTCTTGGTTGTTACTCTAATTGCATTAGCTTGCAAGGATGAATGCTAAACACCTAATTATTGCTAGAAATTGATGAATTTAGTATGGAAAAAATTGGAAATTACTTACTTATTATGGCTGTATTGGGAAAATTGAAAAAAAAAATGCCTTGTTTGGTGGGAGTCGACTTGTGGCTATACTCCGAGAACTCCCACTTTCATGGCTGATTTTTGGAGCTTGACTTGCTTTAAGGCGTCCGCATGCCTGCAAGCTTCCAAGCCCTCTAAATTTTTCCTTGGTCATTCATTTATTCACCCTCCTCTGCTTCTCTTCTATGGATTTTTCCTCCAAAAAATGATTGATGGGCACTAAATATTTCAACCACGAAGGTTTATCAGAAAACTGTCATTAAACGTGTTGCTCGTTTCTATACGTACTCCCGCGTTCTCCAAGCATATTGATGACTGCTTCATACTCATTGTCCATATGACGACTGTGGAATCGACGACGTATACCTTTCGATGACGGTTGAAAACTGATCAACAAATACCAACAGAACTTAAGATTCTATCATTGAAAACGATACTCACTAAATGCCTACTGATCAAGGCTCAGTTGAAAATTTGCATTACTTATAGAAAACTTAGACATACAACGAATGGAGCACCATGATCTATGCCAAAAACCGTAGGTGTTCTTATACAAATTAATTGCAAATTTATAGGACGTTTGAGGAAGTAGTTCAAACCATAAATATGTGGTTTAAACTAATTTTACTATAGTATTTTTTCTAGTAAAATTTAAATTTAAAACCAACTTTAATGCAAACTCTTTGTTTGAACTACATTTTCAAACGTCCTATAAAATTTGGAATACACAGTTTGTGGAAAACCGAGGAATGGATCAATCTTCACCTATCATCTGCCAAAAACAAGTTGGAGTAGATGACGATTCAGCCATAAAATTGCATCAATTTTAGTGATATTGACAAATTCTATTCTAATGAGAGAGCAATATTTATGCTCTCAATTAAAAATTAAAGTTAATTATAAAATTATACCTTTTATTTTTAATTATTTATCAATTTATCGTTCTGTCTTTAAAAATAACAAAGTATCTTTTGAATTTGAAAAACTTGTTTCAATTTTATCCCTTACAGACTATTTTGACAGAAAATATGAAGATAAGATAAATATATCATTAATTAGACCGAATTTGCTTTTGAAATATATTTTTTTTCTCAAGAAATTTTTTCGAAGCATTTTATATTTAAAAAGACATAAAACTTAAGGCCTCATTTTTTTAAAATAAGATGTTTTGTTTGAGATTTTTCATGTTTTTAAACCTACAAAATATTTTTCATAACTATCTAAGCATAGTTATTTTGTTTTGTCCAGTTTTCTTCCATTCTTAGAGATGAAATTAAAATTAATTTTTTAAAATTAAAAAGATACCTTTACATTTTTTAAATTTAAAGAAATAGATTAAAAAATAGTTAAAATTAAGAGATATAATTATATAAATAACCCTTAAAAATTATAACCTTTTCTGATATCAACTGGAGAGGACAATCTCTACAAATGTAATAGTCATTGTCACTCTTTTACTGGGCATTTTCTCGTGAGATTTTGACCTGCCCCCAAACTCTATATGTTATTTTAACTCTCGAGTTTTTTCTGTGGTTGAAAAGTAGAGCATTTAATGGCGGTCGGTTGGTCTAAACTTTTCCGTGAACGAGCTTAACTCGGTTATTTCAAGCATATTGGGTTGATTCGGTTTTGAAATCTCCATCTCCGATTCATATCGATCCGGTGTATAATCCCCAAATAACCCCGGAATAAGTAACGGCGACTATTGTTGAGTACTCTCATTATCATGGAAACACACTTGTTTTTGCAGCCAAGACTTCTATTTATCAAACCCGAAATGGTTTAAACTACACACACACACACACCCCTCCCTTAAAAACATAAGCGCATCCAAAGAACCAGTGAGTGAGTTGGGCTTATAACTTAAGCTTGTATCACCAGCTGCAATGCCTAGTGAAGAAACCAGCCAACCTTTTAACACCGGCAAATGAAATTCATAACTCTTCATTGACCACTTGTATAGAACCGTGTCGCATAACACCAAGGGTTACCCACACCACAAAATTTTTCTCCCATTTGGAGGGTGTACAAGTGACCCTTTGTATATTATATAAACAGAAAATCAGAAATTCAACACCAAAATGAAAATACAAAGAGAAGTCACTGTCTTGTATAATGATTGGCCTTTCACGTCTTAAATTATCTCTTTTTGCGTTGATGAACTATGAATATTCACCACCTCCGCCAAAGGACATGAAAAGTTGACTTTTGTAAGGCGTCATACTGCTTTAAATTTCTCCGATAATATCTGGTAGTACCGTTTTTGCTGCTTCCCAAATATCACAGACAAGCAGTGAGAGGAGATTATAAAAAGCCGATTAGTAACTCGATAGTCAACAAGAATTGGGGGAAGTAATACCTCGACAGTCACAGATGGAAATATTTTAGTCGCTGCTAGCTTGAAGTGAGTTGTTTTGATGATCCGTGGAATTCCATCTAAATTGCTATTTGTCGACATCAGTTTCTCTTCAAGAGCAGCCATAGCAGCTTCATTGACCTGCCACATTTAAATGTCGTATAAGCTCTAAATGCCCTTTTTACCCTCGAACCCTCTACACGCATACTCAGAATAAAGCAACATCACATAAAAAACAAAAATAATAATCAATTGAGAGAAAACAAACCAGCGCAGATAGGTCAGCTCCACTAAAATTCTCACAAGCCTCCATCTGTGCAATGATATTCAAATCCACGCTTGGATCCAAAGGCTTCTTCCTTGCCAGAGCTTTTAAGATTAAGCCACGTTCTTCTGCACTTGGCAATGGTACATATAGAAGTTTACCAAACCTACCCGGTCGCAGAAGAGCATTGTCCATCACGTCAGGTCTGCATAAACAGGCACAAATGTAAGACACAAATTATGATGCCCTAACAAACTCAGGAACAAACAATGTCTCTTGCCTATTTGTGGCACCAATTACAAATACACCCCGCCGTTGATCTGCACCATCTAATTCTATGAGTAACTGCAATGATTAAGCAAATGAATTTATGTTCTTGTGATGGTGTGGAATTTCTGAGGTAAACAATTGAATTCACTTGCAAATCAAGACCGGCTTCGCAATTTATTTGACCTGGTTCAGTAGCCGCTCAACAACCCATCCCCCTTCTTTCCCCCGCTTTGTTGTCAAGGCATCCACCTAGAATGAAAGAAAAAATAAAATAAAATTCAAAGCGAAAATGCAATAAAGTCAGCAAACAGCAGATAAGTTCTGCCAAGATTCAAAGACCAGAAACCAATTATCACATTACTGGAACATGCTATGTTATCCTTAGGTGCTCTAAGAGTAGCATATAACAAGATTAGAAGAAATTTAATATAAAGCTATAATGTAAACTGCCACATTCGACCTACTTGCTCATGGTGATCCTAAGTAATCCAGCCATGTCTTTTAAAAAGGAATTAATTCAATATCAAATAGATAATTAGAACTTGACAGTGTTAAAATTCCAATGGGAAGCATAAGTGAGAGTCAAGAAATAAGATAGTAAACTAAATTAAATGCTTTTGTTTGCTCTCTCCCACGTCTCATTTAGCCCCGATAAAGATGGGGGCGAGTGCACGCAAGCCCATCAGTCAATTATTCAATAAGCCTCATCTATAAAGCAGGGCAACCTCTTCTTGTTAGCTTCCAGTGTTATATGACAGTGAGCCAACCACAAACCTCATCAAAGAAAAGTATGCATGGTGAACATGTCCTCGCACGACTAAATAAGGTTCGGACTGCAAGCTCACTCTCTCCAACATATTTATTCAGAAGTTCAGGACCCTGTCCACAAAAAGTACAGAATAACATGAATGTAATTTTCCCAACTTAATGGAAAAATAACTTTCAAATGACAAGGTTTTCAAGGTTTCTTTCCCATGAACTAAGCAACAGACCTTAATATGGATAAAATTAGCTCCTGCTTCATTGGCAACAGCTTTTGCTATCAATGTCTTACCACATCCCGGAGGCCCATATAGTAAAAATCCCGTCTCTAAATTTACTCCAAATCCCTAGAAAAAATTTGTTTTAAGATTCATAAGCAGCCATCTTACTCCACCAACAATGCTTCAAAAGGAACAGCTTAACGCATGGTTGCAGCATATCTTCACTAAGTAAGATAAATAACTAATCGAATTACTCAATTATCGAACAACATAAAGATAAATAAAGTAACTGTCTGGAGAAATTTCATTATATTTTCCAAACAATCTATATTTTTACACACTCCAGACAGTGTTATGATAACATAACCTCAGCTGAACTGTTTAACAATCTGAAGAACCAAGAGATATACATCAAAATAAAGGTTACGCTTGCTACCATGCTAAGATAAAATCAAATGCTCCAGAAAATCTATAAATAACTCAAACTGATAAATTGGTTCTCTTCTTTAGTATCATGTTAAAAAGTACCTCATATTCCTCAGGATATTTAATACACCTAACTATATATCGATCAAATTCCCGTCTCAAAAGATCTAGCCCACCAACATCTTCCCATTTTACGCTGGGAATGTCAGAGAATCCTTCTCTTTTAGAAGAGGGTTGAACCAATTTCACTGCTTCCTGCAAGATATCACAAAACTTAACTGATTTGTGTTCACAATCTTTTAAACAAACAAGCATGGTAATTTATTTATTTATTTATTTTTTGTTGAATAGAAAGATGTTTTGCAAACTTGTAGCCAAAATGTAACAATACGTGTACTTTTGATGACTACTATTTTAACTGATTAATTAAATTATATATGCTGAATTACCTTTATAATACTTTTCAGCATGCATTTAGAATACTTTTGTCCAGCACAGAATTGTATATAATACATTTTAAAACTTGTCTCGGATAACAATATACTACTTCTATTAAGTCCAGGAACAATTTGGAAAAGTAGGAAACTATAGCTGGGGGAGAAAAAAAGGAGAGAATTTAAAGATCACCTCAAAATCTGCCATAGTGATGGTAAGCTTCTCCATTTCTTCAGGAGACCAGGGTTCCTTCCACCACTCTTTGTTATGTTCCTCATCTTTACAAACTTTAGATACCTTAGACCTTTTTTCATCTGAAATCCTCTTCATGGCAAGGTTACCAGCTTTGTTAGCCAAGGCAACCAAATCAGCTCCAACAAAACCAGGCGTAGACCTGGCTATTTTTAGAATTTCAAAAGAACCTTCAAGTCTCATTCTGCAGTTAGAAATACGAACAGAAAGAATTTCTGCTCTTGCAGTCTCATCTGGCACGCTTAAAGCAATCTCACGATCAAAACGCCCGGGTCTCCTTAGTGCAGAATCAACAGCATCAGGTCTATTAGTGGCTCCAATAACAAGAACATAACCAGGTGTACTATCAGGAGATTTTGATACTGAATTTACATCCTTTGGTTTTACAAGCCTATGAGATTCATCCATACATGTCATCAATTGTGTGACTATCCGCCGTTCCATCTCTCTTTGTAAATTCTCTCTTTTTGAAGCAATAGCATCAATCTCATCAATAAACACAATTGAAGGGGCAGTCCTCTGCGCTTTTAAGAAAAGCTCCCGTATATTTTCTTCAGATGCACCTGAATAAGCGCCAATGGAAAGGTAATCATTGAAATATGAATCACAAGAAAAGACATGATCAGGAATTTATCCACCGCAGAATCAGCATTTTGGGGAGAACCTGAAAATTCAAGCTTTGAAGGAAAAAAACACGATGATCAATGATCATTGATAAACTACTCAAAATTTAGCTGTTCATTACAAGCACCAAAGATTAAAACAGCTTAGCCAGTACTTGACTATTCTCCTGGTTTTGATTAATAGCTATATTTACACTTTATTTGCTTCTCTTGCGTGATTGAGCAAAAGAAAGAACCAACTTGATATATAAGAAATACTTCAGAAGTAGTCACACAATCCCACACTTGTATCAGAAATACATTCTTCTGTTTCTTACCTATAAATATTAAAATGTTATGTTATATTCGGATGTAAACCCAAAACTTATTCATCCAAACAAGCTTCACATCACAAGCATAAGCAGAAAAAGTAGACTGCCACAAAGAATAATGTAACGGGATTCTAACCTGACACCCCAGAGACAACCTCAGTGGCGGAAATCTTGTAAAACGGCACCCCAGTCTCATTGGCAATGGCGTGAGCCAACTTGGTCTTGCCACAGCCAGGAGGGCCGTGCAAGAGGATGCCCGAAATCGGCCGAACTCCAAGCTGCTGCAGAATCTGAGGGTGGTAAAGAGGCAAAAGCACCTCCGTCTCCAGCTCCTCCAGCACGTTCTTCATCCCTCCCAAATCCCTAAACCTTGGCCCTTCACTATTCCCCTTCACCTCCACATCGGCCACCGAGCTCGAACCCTTGGCTTCCTTCCTGGACTCAACTGCCAACTTCTTCCCTCCTCCTCCGCCGCCAATGGCGCTTACCATACGGTCCTTCTCATGGCCCGGAAGCTCCAGCTCCAAATTCTTCTCTTTCTCCTTCTCCTTCTCTTTCAATTTTGCAGCAGCATCTCTATAAGAATTTCGCAGGTTCGACTTCATTAGGTCGAATTTCGGCTCAAGCTTCTCTCCGTAAACCGCATCCTCCGACGTCGAAACCGCTCCATCTCCATCATCGGAGTCTGCCTCTTCCTCCCCGTCGTCGGACGTGGATTCCTCCGACGTAGACGGACTTTCCCGAACGCTCCGCTGAATCCTCTGAAGATGAACCTTCTCCATCCGCTGCAACCTCTCTTCCTCGTCATAATCAACGGACCTCTTCGCCTTCTTCCGAGAACCACTCCGACCCCCGCCGTCGTCTTCGTCGCCGTCGTCGACGAAGAACGGCAACGGAGATCGAGATTGCTTCTTAGGGTTGGGTTTTCGGGAGGGGGAAGAAGAATTCAGGTTCTGTCGGACTAACCTGACGAGCACGTTGAGCTTGTGGCGGCTGAATTCTCCATAGGTGGACTTGAGGTATTGAGCGATTTCTTCGGGCTTGGAGTAATGGAGGTGCTCGCAAGATTCGAGACAGTGCCGGAGTTTTCGCACCATAACGCCGCCGCCTGCTCCTGCTCCTCCGAGCCTCCTCCCCATCTTTCTTCTCTTTCTCTCGCTTAAAGGCTGTTTTCTTCTTTGTTCATAATTCCGCTTTTGTAAATGTAAAAACCCTCTCGGGCTCGGGTTCGGGTTTATTCCCATTTCCTGAGTAGGCCACATAGTGGAGAAGTACGACATGTCGTATTATTTCAGAAAATTTGCTGTCGTTTAAGGGAGTTTTGATGTCGTTTTAACTTTGAGGGTCTTTGGTGTTTTGCCCGTCCAGGCTAGATGTCCAACCAAAAAGAGATATACATGGCAGCTAGCTAAGACCCCGAATGAATCTCCTGCACCTGTAGATTCAAGATTGATTGTTAAGCCTAGTTGCTCAACCTAAAAAGATTCGAATAGTATTGAATGGGGGAGAAACCAACTAATAGTCCTAGAAGGAATGGAGTAAATAAAAATGGATTGGGATTTTTATCAAACTTAACCCTCCTATTAGTCCTACCATTCCGAAGGAATAGAGTAATGGAACTACCTTAGCCCAACGGCCCGCCATTCTTGACTAAAGGAACGAGATAAGGGCCGACCCTATTACCATTTTTGGAGTATATATCGAGTGTTTTTCCTGTTTTAATCTTTTTTCTTTTAAAGTAAATTGCTCGATTGGTCTCAAAATATTAAAAGGATGACTCATTGGTTTTTTTTTTTTAGCTCAGCTATCATTGAACTCAAAAAAATGTACAAAACAACTGACTTACCCAACAAATGTTAATTTTTCCTCTTTTCTTGATCACGTGCCATGCACATGATCTTAATTTGTCGTAAAAGACTAAAATATCCTTTAATAAATAAACTAACTATTTTAAAAAATAAAAAACAAAAAATAAATAAAGAAAATTCTTTCTTCTTCCCTAAATCAACATCTCGCCTCTAGCCTCTCGCCTCTTCAAAAAGCAATCAAAAAATTTTAGCACTATAGACGGTAGATCTACAATCAAATGTTAAAATTCTGCATTGGGTTCTTAAAGTTCAGTTCAAGGAACTTGGGCCCCCAAATCACTATTAAATGGACCTATTAGCTCGAGTAAATGTTCAAGACTAAAATGAAATAAACAAAATAATACTATAACAAGAATAACACACGAGATTTATAGTGGTTCACTTCGTTAATGAAGAGTTACGTCCACTGTAATGTACTATATTCTGAGTGCAATTTACAAAAGAGCAGGAATAGATGAGAAAACAAATAGGTAGAGTTTCTGTATCTATAATGACCTAGAAAAATCCTAGAATTAAATAATGTAATTTACATATTGAAATCAAGGATTTTCCTCGAAACATTATGTAAGAATTTTGTGAGTAAGAATTTATGAAATTAATATATGAATATTCCAAAAATTCTATAGTGGATTCTATAATTAAGTTGATTAACTATCAAAATTCAATAAATGAATTGATAAATTCAATCGTTACTAAGACAGAACAATTTATCTGTAAAGGACTTGAGAAATTTAATTATGGGAATTTTCTAATACAACATTAAGTTAGCAGTACATCGAGAAACACTCTAACACAAATTAAATCCTTAATTGTCAAATTAGTCAAAAATGGAGCTACGCGAGCAGCCGTAACGACAGAAAATACTATGCAAACTCTGATAGTGACACTATTAAAAACTATGTCATTACAGAGTTTAGATACTAAAAAAGTCACATTTAGATTTTTATTAGGTTTAAAATAAATTTTTAGACTTAATGTAGTCAAAAATCGATACGTGATTAAACTTTTATCGATAGTAGTTCATACTGTGATTTACGTGTCATAATATTTGAAAAATTAAAAAAGACCTATCAGGTAATAAAATTTCCTGTCAACTATGTTAGTTATTGTTGACAGTATAAAATTTACCTACTTAATGAAATTTTGCAAGAAAAGTCTAAGGTACCTTTGATTTGAACTACACATAATGATGGTTGTCCTTTTTGCAATCAATTTTATTGAACTTAATACTCCACCTACCCTAATTATGGCACCAACTTTGGGGAATTGTCAAGCTTAGTTTAAGTCAAATTTGTCTTGTCTCCATTTGTTTCCACTGAGCAAGCAAGTTATAAAGAAAGAAAAAATCTTGCTTTGTCTTCATTTGTCCCCACTTATTCCACCAAGTGAGTTTATTTCTTGTTTCCAAGAAACAAAAGTTCTTCTCATTTGCCTTCATTTTTTCCTTTTCTCCACTTCCACCGAAACCTCCAAGGGAAGGAAAAATCCAAAAAACAAAAAGAAAAATTCCACTACTATTACTCTTCCACCTCATGATGGTGTACTTGGCAATTGATTAAACCAAAACCAACACTCCACTCAACCTCACTTATGGCCCCACACTTAAGGGAAACAAAGCCTAAATTAAGCCTCATTAAGCCATTTAAGAGCTTAGTTAAGTATGAATTAAATGGTGTAATTAGATTAGGTAAAAGTCCATAAATAAGAGTCCAAATAAAAAGCCATATTTTTTCACTTTCCTTCTCCATTTTCTCCTTCCACTATCGTGTATCCCCTTGGCTCTAGAAGATTTTTTTTCCTTCACTTTTCTTCTTCCACCACCGTGCCTACCAATTGCCTTCAAGAAGAAAAATTTTGCTCTCAAAATCTCAAAAGAATTTCTAGCACTTTCATACATAAAATTAAGCCCAACAAGGAAGAAAAAGAAGAACATAGAGAAGATTTTAGAACATTGGGATTAAGGTAATATCGACACCTTTTCTTTCTTTCCGTTTTCCTTAGCAAAGAAAAGAAAATATGTTGCTTAGATAGTATATATATGATGGCCAATATGTTAGATTGTTACATGAAAAAGTTTTGTCTTAGTGTTGATCCAAGAAGAAGAAAGAGTGGAACTAGAAGTTTTAAGAACACCCATCTAAGAGTTGTCATCAAGGGTAAGTAATCTAAGCTTTTCTTTAAATTTCTTAAGGATAAATTTTATAAGTTTATGAGAGATTTGATGATTGGGTGAGAAAATATATTGTAATAATTATTTATGTGTTAATTAGTTAAGTTTATGCTTGTATGTCATGTAAAAAGTTAGTATTTACGTGTTAGGATTATGTTTATGCAAATTGTGGTTTGTGGGAAAAATTTCCACAAACTTTAAACTTGTAAACGGAGGCCTTAGAATCAATTTTTAAAACTTTACCGAACACAGGACTTTTAGTTCTTGACATTTTGAACAAAAACCTGTAACTAAAACACAATTTTGACTCTAGATAGGCTTTCCGAGTAGTTTTATTGGACTGCCTAAAAACTATCTAAAAACTACCTAAAGGAAGCTCCAAAAATTGCCTAAATGCTATTTACAAAAAACTGTCAAACAGTTCCAGCAGTGTTGGAACTGTTTTGCCATTTTTGAGCCACTTTAGTTTCGAATTTTATATTTTGCCAAACACGAAAGTTTTAGATTTTGACAAGAAAAACAACATTTGTGAAAAAATTTTCTCCAAAATCTACCTCTAAAATACAGTTATAGATAGTTTTCCAAAACAGTCCAGAAAACTATATTTTCACGTAGAAAAATGTTTTTAAGTTTCGAGTCATTTCGAAACTGCATTACAATTTTTGTCAAATATAAAAGTTTTAGTTTACAACAAAATGAAAAACTTTTGTGAAGAAAGTTTTGTGAAATACTGCCTTTAAATTGGACTTTAAATTGGACATATAAAAACAGTCAAACTTTTAATTAGTAAAAATTTCTAAGTTTTAACCAAGAAGCAATTTTGCCAAAGAAAAATGGTAACTGAGACTTTAAAAACAAATAAGAAAATTATTGAAACATGCATTTAAAAACAAGCAACTTTTATGGTGGAAAAATTTTAAAACTTCAAAAGAAAAACTATGTTTAATAAACGACTTTATATAAATTTTTCAAAATTAGTCCGCCGGTACCAGTTTTTTCAAACAAAGATCGCGTGACCTTAAAATTTGATTTTTTACTAAACCAAGAAATAATAGTACTTTTGAAAGGTTATATAAGCCTAAGATTTAGTGGGTTAATAATTTCAAATATTATTTTATACAGCAATTTTTTTTGAAATTCCAAGTTAAATGGGTAAGAATTTCAAAGATAAACTTTAATAGTTTTCAATTAAACATTATTTCGACAAGCATAAAAACCCGATACGATAGAGCCTTAATGCCACAATGTTAGGCATGGGTCCAGCGTCCATTTTAGTTTAAAATGCCAAGCGGAACATAATCTATCAATAAAATGTATATGACGTTATAATGTCATTTTTGGGCTTACGGGCTTAAAAATAATTATGAACCCATTAAATGGATTTAAAGTAAGCCTAATGAGGACTTAAGATAAGAATCCTGAATTTAAAAAATGTCTAATTTAATGGATTAAAGTCTCATAGATTTAACAACGATAGATAATTATTTAATTGTTTTAAAATTAATTAATTATCAACTTAGATACGAACAAATGGCAATTAAGGAAAAGTTTAAATATTATGAGGATTCAGTAAAAATAATCCTTATGATAGAAATGGTGAAATCCATGATCAATTGATAAAAGAATTTACGATCTACTAAAGTGATTGAATTATTATGGTTATGCTAAAATCTAAATAGCATAAAATGAAGTATTCTTACACACTCCAAATGGGTGTTTTGTACAGATTTGTTCCCATTAGAAAAGAAGGAATTCTGAATCTATAAAGAAGCCTACTTCACTGAAACAAGGTAAGTAGGAATCTCGCCTACAATGTGAACAGTTTTAAAATCAAACTGTTTTTACATGATTTCTCAAAAATATGAAATGCATGTTCAGTGATATGTCCTGCTGTAATTATGACATGTATATGTATCCAAGATATAATGAGTTAGCATCTTCTGAAGTTATGAATAATGTGTGTTGTGTTATAACATACTGTTTACTTGCTTTCAATTAAGCTTGTTTTTAGTATTGATATGTAGTGATATGTAGTAACATGTCATATTGCATACACATAATAATACAAGTGAAACAAAGCAATATAAGTTAAGGGTCTCGTACCAACCTTTTGACCTACGGGGAGGCTCCATGTTAAAGTAATAAATTATATTTGGTCACGGTATTATTGGGATCTTGCAAACCCTAACATCCCATTGATCTCGCACGCAACTGGTACGATCACCTAGGCCCAAACAGTAAGTTAAGATAAAGTTTGAATAACTGAGCACAAAACAATCGATAAGCAAGCATAAAATGATCATGCATTGATTTATCAAATGATCATCAAATTTGTTTTGCGAGTTAAATTTCCTATTTGCTAAGCAAAAGCTCATTTAAAAGTGTTCATGCTATAGGTAGGAAACCTGTCAGCATCACTTGACTGGACAGTGGCGAGCGGCAGATGAACAATGGAGATGAGAATAGATACCGCTCACGCAAATGTAACATTTCTGCATTTATAAGTTTACAAAATTATGCATGTTTTTATTTTATGAAATTAAGTATGCATTAAAAAGTAAATAAGAGTATGTATGCAAGTTTTTGGAAACCGTGGTTGTAGTAGTATGACCTTGGTCTATCAAATGTTAAGATTTTAAAAAAAATTGCAACAAATACGCATGAATTTTTAAGTAAGAAAATTATAAGATCATTTAGAATAAAAATGATTGTACGAGGTTTATGTTAAAATATGTAAGGTTTTTAATGAATATGTTTTATGAATATGTTATTACGAAAGTCTATATAGTTATGCTTTAAGAAAACTAATATGTTCGATTTAAATAAATGAATTATAAGAAATTATTGTTATGATTAGTTTTAAAAAGACTAATGTTTAAGAAAATCATTATGTTAGTTTTAAAATAATAAGTTACAAGTAAAATATATATATAATTTGAAAAAGCATTAAGGAGCATTTAAAATAGGATTTATAATGATATTCAATTTTGAATTGTTTTTGAAATAGATTTATTTAAATTAAAATATGTGTTAAAAGTAATAGTTTTAATTAATTATCTCTATGTTTAAAGGATAAGTTTTAAGGAATTATTACGGCTACGATTTAAGGAGTAAATATATGATGTGAGGAATTAAGTCTTTTAAAACTATGGTTATGTTTAAAAGAAATAATTGTTGTCACGTTTTAATCACATTTGAGAAATTAACATTATTATGTTCAGAATTCACTTCAATGTTAGTTTTAAAAAAATTATTCTGTAAGTTTAAGGACCTCATATTAAAATATGTTCAAGTATTAAGATTATGAAGTTGAGTAACGACCATGTAAGGAGGGTCGTCACAGTTGGTATCAGAGCGGATATCATGCCATCCTACTCCAAGTAGTCATGTGTCTATTATGCCACAGTCCAAGTAAGTTAAATTTAGTTTATGCTAATTAGATTATAGTAGCTAATAGGTAATGCCTTTTGCATAACGATACAGCGAAACGATCGACATGTCAGCACGGTGTAGGATGTCTCTCCACGGCCGAAGGCCAAGCCTAGTTGCCATGACACACTAGATTACAAGAAGCTATGCTAGATGTCAACTTCCCAAACAGGAAAGACAATACCTAGAACTTCGTGATCACGTTGATCGACACTTTGAAATGCTCGACTCGTGGAGCATGAATCTGGGTGAAGACATATAAAGCTACATTTGGCAATTCAAAAAAGAATTCCTATCGAGATTCCCCTTTAGGGTAAGTGAGGAACGGAGGGGCAAGCTCTTCCTCAGAGGGCTGCCATAAAAAATGCGAGCATTAGAACGCTATCCGTGGAGCTCATTCGAATACTTGGCCAGAAAAGGCTTCCCAACCAGCCTCATTAACAAGGGCATCAATATCCGACTTAGAGATGACATAGAATAGTAGATAGTCAAGGGGCCACTATGGAGTTAATAATATATCATGTCAAACGATCGAGTAGGCTTATACATATTATAGAAATAGCATGTATGTATGAACAAGTGTTAGTTCCCGGCAACAAAAAGTTTATGTTTTGTGACTTGTTGGAGACGTGTAAAGTCTTGAAACTAACAACAAACTATGGTCTATAATGATTGTTGATAAAACTGTGTGTTTAGCAATTTTATAACATGAAGGCATGAATGTTATGATTAATGCTTGTTAATGGTATTATAAATACATTACAAATTACAAGCACAATGATAGAGCCTATAAGCAAGCTGATAAGAGTTAGACCCCTTAAGTTATAGTGACAGAAAGATAGATCCTGTAATGTATAAATATAGATACAGAATCTCAAATAAGTGTAAGTACATGGATTCTTATAGGGAATCTTAATGTAGACAGAAGTCTGAAGAATAGGAGAGGAACTTTTGAGAGGTCATAGTCTATCTGTGGGTGGTCACTTTTAATTTAGTATCCGACCAAATCAAACTTGGAATAATATTTTCAAAGGAACATATTCCCTCTAATCATGGAGAGAATAAGTTTCATAGATTGGTTAAATACCATCCTATAGAGGCGGATGATTGGCTAACTAACATTCAAGAGGTACTGAACTTTATGAGGCTTGATGAGCAAAAGAAAAAAAAAAGGGGGGGCCTCTATGCCTCATATGTATTATAAAAGAAAAAGGGAAAGGGAGGCCAATCATTGGTGACAAAGTGAAGAACTAAGGAGAAACGTCAATGAGATGACATTGTCTACGAGTTTCATGAATTGTACTTTAACGTGGATACTATGACAGCCCAGGAAGACAAGTTCAATAACTTTCGTCAGGGTAACGTGTTAGTGAAGGATGCCGTATGAAAATTTAAGCAACTAGCCCGACTCTACCCTTATATGGTGAGCAGTGAAAGAGACGAGATAAGGCAATTGATGGAGATGTTTAGATTCGACATTACTGTGGTAGTCAGCAATAGAAGTGAACCCCCCAGATATGTTGGGATTACATTTGTTAGGCAATCTATGCTGAATATTGGGTGAACTCACCGAGAGGAAAGAGCCAAGTTTTCAAAACCATAGAAGAGAAACCACACTGGGAATAGTAACAACAACAACCCCACTTGTTCTAAGTATGGAAAGAGGCATCCAGGGAAATGATGACGTCAAATTACTAGCTATAGAATGTACCGGTAGTTATTTATGGCCAGGAACTATATGTGAATTTGATAATCTTCGATATGAATTATTATGATGTTATCCTCAAAATAAACTTCTTGCAAAAATTCAACACAGTCATTAATTGTCAACATCATAAGGTCACATTCAAACCCATAAAGGAGGAAGAAAATTCACCTACACAGGAACACCATAAAAGTAATCGGTGCCAATAATACCTACTATGAAAGTAAGCAAGCTGTTGGTTAGCGGATGCTAGGGATACCTAGCCAACCTAGCAGATAATCCAAGGAGAGTAAATTGGGATCGGAAGATGATCCAGTGGTCAGGAACTTCACAGAAGTCTTTCCAAAGAAATTACCAAGACTACCGCTAGGACGAGAGCTTTCATTCAAGATTGGATTGATGCTCAGATCAGCACCAATTTCTAATGCACCCTATCAAATGGCCCCAGCGGAACTCAAAGAGCTACAGATGCAACTACAAGAATTATTGAACAAGGGTTTCATCCGCCCAAGCTACTCAGCATGGAAAGCACTAGCCTTATTAATGAAAAAAGAGATGGTACACTGAGAATGTGCATCAACTATTACGAGCTGAACAAAATCACAAAAAAAATAATAATAATAATATTGCTGCCATGAAATGACGATCTATTTGATCAATTAAAAGGAGTTGCTTATTTCTCAAAAATCGACCTTTATTTTGGATACCATTGGCTTCGGATAAAGGAAGGTAATGTGCCAAAGACAACATTTAGAACGCAATTCGGACACTACGAATACCTCGTGATGTCGTTTGGTTTGACCAATGCCTCCACAGTATTCATGGGTTTGATGAACAAAGTGTTCAAGGACTACCTAGACAAGTTTTTCATCATTTTCATAGATGATATCCTCGTCTACTCTAAGACGAAAGAAGAACATGAGGATCACTTAAAGATTGCACTACATATTTTGAAGGAAAATCAACTGTATGCCAAATTCTTGAAGTACGAATTCTGGCTAGAAAAAAAAAAGTACAATTTTTGGGACATGTGGTATCCAAGGAAGGAGTTGCTGTAGATCCAATGAAGATTGAAGCAGTGAGTCAATGGCAAACCCCTAAAAGAATGACATAGATACGTAGTTTTCCTATATTGATAGGGTATTATCGACAGTTTGACGAAGAATTTTCAAAGCTAGCAACTCCACTCACGGCACTTACACGAAAAAGAAAGAAGTACGAGTGGACTGATAAGTGCGAAGAAAGTTTTAGGAAGTTGAAAAAGAGGCCCACGAGTGCTTAAGTGCTGACAATTCCTAATGTTGAGGAATGGAATTTTGTAATTTACAGTGTCGCTTCTTAACTTGGGTTATCCTTATGCAAGGAGGAAAAGTAGTCACCTATGCTTGACGACAACTCAAGGACCATGAGAGAAACTATTGGACACATGATTTAGAGCTCGCAGTGCCAGAGTCTTCCTCTTCCTCCCTCTCGTCGGACGTGGGTTCCTCTGACGAAGATGGACTTTCCTGAATGCTTCGCTGAATCCTCTAAAGATGAACCTTCTCCATCCGTTGCAACCTCTTTTCCCGTCATAATCAACGGACCTCTTGGCCTTCTTCTAAGAACCACTCAGACCGTCGTCGTCATCTATGTTACCGTCGTCGACGAAGAACAACGACAGAGATCGAGATTGCTTCTTAAGGTTGGGTTTTCAGGAGGGGGAAGAAGAATTCAGGCTCTGTTGGACTAACCTGACGAGCACATTAAGCTTGTGGCGGCTGAATTCTCCATAGGTGGACTTGAGGTACTGAGTGATGTCTTCAGGGGTGAAGTAATGGAGGTGCCTACAAGATTTGAGACAGTGCCAGAGTTTTCGCACCATAACTCCGCCACCGCCTCCTGCTCCTCCAAGCCTCTTCCCCATCTTTCTTCTCTCTCTCGCTTAATGGCTGTTTTCTTCTTCATTCATAACTTTGCTTTTGTAAATGTAAAAACCCTCTTGGGCTCGGGTTTATTCCCATTTCTTGAGTAGGCCACATAGTTGAGACGTACGACATGTTGTATTATTTCAGAAAATTCGCTGTCTTTTATGGGAGTTTTGAAGTTGTTTTTACTTTGAGGGTCTTTGGTGTTTTGTCAGTCTGGGTAAATGTCTAGCCAGGAAGAAATATATATGGCAGCTAGCTAGCTAAGACTTGGAATAAATCTCCTGTGCTTGTAGATTCAAGATTGATTGTTCAACCCAGTTGCTCAACCTAGAGGGATTCGAATAGTATTGAATGGGGGGAGAAACCAACTAGTAGTCCTGGATGCCTTACTTATCCCACAAAAGGCTAATCCATATTAGTAGTGGGGGGTTCAGGGGAAGGGAAGGGTTTTCCTCCCTTATCTTCTCCTCTAACATTTTGAAGGAATGGAGTATATTAAAGTGGATTAGGATTTTTATCAAACTTAACCCTCTTATTAGTCTTGCCATTCCGAAGGAATGGAGCAAAGGGACTACCTTACACCAACGGCCGACCCTATTACCATTTTTGGAGTTTATATAGAGTCTTTTTTTTAATCTTTTTTCTTTTAAAATAAATTACTCGATTGGTCCTAAAATATTTAAATGATGACTCATTGGTTTCTTTTTTTTTAACTCAGCTGACATTGAACTCAAAAAAATATACAAAAAGACCGACTTACTAGACAAACGTTATTTTTCCCTCTTTTTTCGATCACGTGTGGTGCACATGATCCTAATTTGTCGTAATAGACTAAAATATCCTTTAATAAATAAACTAACTATTTTATAAAATAAAAAACAAAAAATAAATAAAGAAAATTTTTTCTTCTTCCCTAAATCAACATCTCGCCTCTCACCTCTTCAAAAAGCAACCAAATAATTTTTAGCACCAAATCTCAAAATAAATAATCCTTTTTTTTCATATCTTTTTTTTTTGTAACGACCCTCCTTACGTGGCCGTTACTTAACTTCATAATCTTAATACTTAAACATACTTTAATATGAGGTCCTTAAATTTATGAAATAATTTTTTTTTAAACAAACATTAAAGTGAGTTCTTAACATGGTAATAGTAATTTCTCAAACGTGATTGAAACGTGATAATAATTATTTCTTTTAAACGTAAGCACAGTCTCTAAAGACTTAATTCATCACATTATATATTTACTTCTTAAATTGTAGTCGTAATGATTCCTTAAAACTTATCCTTTAAACATA
>CAMOHE010048039.1:20519-46025 GCA_946598075.1 Artocarpus hirsutus
ACAAGTTTTGCATATTATGTCTGCAGGAAGCAAGCGCAAAGTTTTATGGATTCATTTGGAAACTTCTTGTATTCGAGTTTCTTTTACTTCCTTTTATGTAGCAAACTAGTTGCAAAATAAATCACAAGTTTTTCCTCCATCAACTATGTGGGTACTGGATTGGGAGGACAAAGTGAGTTGCGTGTACTATTGTTAAGATATTGCAACTTTTATTTCTTTTTCTAAATAAAAAGAGAGAATAATCAAATTTAGCGTGGTACAACATGGTGCCTTAGATGTAAGAGAAGAGAGAGTCATTCTCCGTCGTTTATAATTTTTTTTTTTTTTTTTGTGCTAGAGCTCCCAAGGCAGATTATTTGTGACGACTCTCCTTACGTGGCCGTTACTTAACTTCATAATCTTAATACTTGAACATACTTTAATATGAGGTCCTTAAATTTGCAGAATAATTTTTTTTTTTCAAACAAACATTGAAGTGAGTTCTTAACATGGTAATAGTAATTTCTCAAATGTGATTGAAACGTGATAACAATTATTTCTTTTAAACGTAAGCACAGTCTCTAAAGACTTAATTCATCACATTATATATTTACTTCTTAAATTGTAGTCGTAATGATTCCTTAAAACTTATCCTTTAAACATATAGATAATTATTTAAAACTATTACTTTTAACACATATTTTAATTTAAATAGATCTATTTCAAAAACAATTCAAAATTGAATATAATAAAATCCTATTTTAAATGCTCTTTAATGCTTTTCTTGATATATATATATATATATATATATATATTTTACTTGTAACTTATTACATATTAGTTTTCTTAAAGCCTAACCATATAGACTTTTATAATAACATAATCATAAAACATATTCATTGAAAACCTTACATATTTTAACATAAAACTCGTACAGTCATTTTTATTTTAAATGATATTATAATTTTCTTACTTAAAAATTCATGCGTATTTGTTGCATTTTTTTTATACGACGTTTTTAAACTTAAACATTTTATAGACCAAGATCGTATGGCTACAACCTTGGTTTCCAAAAACTTGCATACATAATCTTATTTACACTTTAATGCATACTTAATTTCGTAAAATAAAAACATGCATAACTTTGTAAAACTTAAAAATACGGAAATGATACATTTGCATGAGTGGTATCCATTCCCATCTCCATCGTTCGTCTGTCGCTCGACACTGTCCAGTCAAGTGATGCTGACAGGTTTCGTACCTACAGCATGAACACACTTAAATGAGCTTTCGCTCAATAAGTAGGAGGTTCAACTTGTAAAACAATTTGAAGATCATTTGATAAATCAATGCATGATCGTTTTATGCTTGCTTATTGATTTATCTTATGCTCAATTATTCAAACTTTATTTTAACTTACTGTTTGGGCCCAGGTGATTGTACTAGTTGCGTGCGAGACTTGAGAAGTTAGGGTTCTGGAGGTTCCAACAAACCAAGATCATTCATTACTTTAACATGGAGCCTCCCCGTGGGTCGGGAGGTTGATACGACACCCTTAATTTGTCTCATAAGTTTCACTTGTCTTATTGTGTGTATGCAGTGTAACTTATCACTACATGACATCACAATTTCGTAATTCATGAATCATAAATCATAAACATACTTGACTTGAAGGTGATTAAACAATATAATTTAAATATTGCATACATCACACATTAATCATATCATCATTATCATAGCATTTCACATCATGTCATAACATAACATATCACATCATATCATATAACAGTGTCACAAATCACTGATCATGCATTTTCATAACTTTTATGAAAATATTTAAAATTAATTTATTTTTAAAGCTATTCATACTGTAGGCGAGATTCCTACTTACTTGTATTAGTGAAGTAGACTTCCCTATCAATTCAGAGTTTCTCTTTCTCTACTGAATAAATCTATATAAACACCTATTAAGAGTGTGTGAGAATTTCCCATCTAAGTAGCTTCGGTGGAAGTGGAGAAAGAAAGGAAAGTAAATGGGAATAAACTTGCTTGGTGGGACAAGTGGAGGCAAGTGAAGACAAAGCAAATTTATTTATTTATTTTGGAATGCACGGGTGTGGATGGAAGAAAGAAGGGAAGTGTGAAAAGAAAAGGCTCATTATTTATATACATTGACTTCATAAGTAGCTTTTGACAAATAAAGAAAAAAAATGACTAATCTCCCCTCTTTTGAAGTGGCGCATCAATTTGTGATGGTGGAGTGTTAGGTTGGCTCTCATCAAGTGTGAAGGACAACTATCATTATGTGTAGTTAAATCAAGGGTACCTTGGCCTATTTTATAAAGAAGTTTTAAGCAGGTAAATTTTATATTGCTAGTAATATTAACATAGCTGATAGGAGTTTTTATTATTTGATTAGTCCTCTCTTGTTTTTTTTTTTTTTCAAATACTGTGACATGTTAATCACAGTAGGAACTGATATCAACAAAGTTTATTCGCGTAGCGATTTTTTTGACTGCATTAAGTCTAAAAATTTATTTTTAAACTTAATAAAAATCTAAATGTGACTTTTTCAGTATCTAAACTCTGTAATAACATAGTTTTTAACAGTGTCACTATCAAAGTGTGTATAGTATTTTCTATCGTTATGGCTACTCACGTAGCTCCATTTTTTACTAGTTTGGCAATTAAGGATTTAATTTATGTTAGAGTGTTTATCGATACACTGCTAACTTAATATTGTACCTGAAAAATCTCATAATTAAATTTCTCAAGTCCTTTATAAATAAATTTTTCCATCTTAATAACGGTTGAATTTATCAATCATTTATTGAATTTCGATAGTTAATTAACTTAACTATAGAATCCATTATAGAATTTTTGAAATATTCGTATATTAATTTCATAAATTCTTTACTCGTGAAATTCATACATAATATTTTTAAAAAAATCATTGATTTAAATATATATATTACATTATTTAATTTTAGGATTTTTTTACGGGTCATTACATTTTTAGTATACTTGTAAATCAAACTGAGAAAAAAATCTAAAAACTCCAAACCTAATGATAGAGAGAACTTTTTCAAATCTGGGTATGTGTTAAAAAGATGAGAATTCTTGATCAACCCGGACGAGTGCCCGAGTCAAGAACTCAGTGTTTTCTTGCTTAGATCTAGTAATGGAGTTACTCGTTGGGTTTTCTTGAAACAGATTTTTGTTTCCTTTTGTTTTTACTCTTTGAGTTCCGTTGTTGGTTTGAAGAGGCGATGAATTGGGGTGGGCTCCTCCAGCGAGGATGGGTTTCTAGCATCGTCGGTCTCTGGGTCCAAGTTGAGGGAGTGAGAGAGAATCTTGGTTGAGAGTTCAGATAATTCTGATAACTTTTTTTTTTTTGTTTTTAAAAGTTGAAGAAATTTTCGCTCTGTTTGAAAAAAATTATTTTCATTTTTCACAAAATTTTAACCCAACATATTTTTAGAATCATTTTTATTCTTCGTGCTTTTGAAAATGAAAAAAAAATGTTTCAAAAACAAAACCAAACACCCCATAGAATCATTTCTTTCAGTAAAACTATGGCCTGTTTGTTGTTTGATGCGATTATGCCGAAGACTTTGACCAATGCAAGCACCTGAAGGATCGTTCTTATTTTTTTTAATTGTTGTTTGATGAAATTGTTTTAATTTTTTCAACAGAAAAAAATACATGGAATTTTTTTGTTTGGACATGAAGTTCTACAGTGACTTTAAATTTGACAGTGCCCTTTTTATGAGTGGCATCAGCAAAAAATGGTGCCTTTTAGGAAAAAAAAATGCAAACATCTATTCTGCAGAATTGAAAAAGGAACCTCGTCTTTTCGATAGACAAATGGAGAGACAATTGTAAATAGCTTAAAAAAATTCAAACTCAGATCAAACAAAAAACCTAACAAATCTTAAAAAAAAAAAAAGCTTCAAACCCAGATAGAAGAAGAAAAAAAAGAAGAAGAAGAAGAAGAAGGCTTGAAGGAGAGTTTGGAGGGACATGGGTTGGAGCAGATCGGAATGGTTGGAGAATGAACTGGTTTTCAACTCCAAATATTCCAGATGTGGGATTGGAGAGATAGAGAGGCAATCTGAGAAGAAGAAGGAGAGGAGGAGGAGAGAGAGACGGCCGTTGGAGGGCAGGGTCGCCAGAGATGGTAAAGAAGGAGGAATTTTGTTTCCTCAATGTTTTGTTTTTGGTTTAATTTATTTTAGTTTAATTTTTTTATTGAAAAAGTATCAAAGGTTTAGTTTACTAAAATAACCCTGAAATGCAATAATGTGCATGGCATGTGATCAAAAAAGAGGAGAAATTGAAATTCGTCCAGTAAGTTGGTCTTTTTGTACCTTTTTTTTAAGTTAAAGCTCAATTGAGCTAAAAAAAAAAAAAAAAAAGAGATTAATGAGTCATTTTTTAAATAGTTTAAAGATTAATTGAGTAATTTGTTCTTTTTTTGTGAAACTAATGATTTTAAATTTTAGAGTCTCTCTTGCTTTACCTCTTGAATTTTAAAAGTTATTTTATCTTTTAAATTTTTAAAACTTCTCACTTTGTTCTATAAACTTTAAAAATCATCACTTTACCCCTAAACTTTTAAAACTCTTTACTTTATCCCTTAAATTTTTAATTTTTTGTCAAAATAAACAGAATTAAGCCCACTTAAAAATGATAGTATCTAATTTTTTCCCTTACAATGTGACCTTCATATTTGCTCATTTTTCTTCATCGTATTCGTCCTAAGTTTAATCCAGGTTTTCCCCATATTTCAATGCATTTTTTTAAATGTTTACTATTTTTTATGTTTACTCTTTTTTTCCCCCCTTTTTGGTCAGTTTCATACCATTTTTCTGGTTGGTTCCAGCATTTTGCAGAGGATGGTTTCGTACTAGTTTTACTATTTTTTTTAGTTCATACCACTAATCAATTTTTTTCATTGTTATTTTGTGTTTGCGCTGCGTACTGTATACTTCAATTATTTGTTATGATCACCGTTTTTATTATAATTATAAACAGCATTAGTTATTTAAATTGTGATCTGTGTTTATTGTGATTTTACTTCTTTTTTTAGTTGGGGGTGGTGCTATTGTATTCTAGTTATGTTCTTTTATTTTATTTTTCACATGCAAACCATTTTCATGTTGGTTTATCATAATGAAAAAGTTAATTTCCTCAATGAAACGTGTTTAGAAAAGACTGACTTATTCTTTACAATAATAAAACTATTAAATTATAACTCATTTCCCACTACAACTTGTTTTAATTCTTTATCATAATGTAAAGTATTCATTACATTATTCAAAATGCTTTGACAGATTGAAAATATGATTTTTAAACTTTTTTCATTCTTGTTGATAATGACTTTTTCTTTGCAGTATACTCCAAATTACAATTTGCTTTAATTCTTTGTTATAATTTTAGTATTAATTTTAAAAATGATCTCTTTTTGACAGATTTTGCAACTTGCTATTTTATACGGTGAATCACAGGAAAAGAATAGATGTGGATATTATGGTCAGCATGAGCACAACTAGAAAACATGCAAAAATTTAATAAATCTTGATGACATAACTAGAGGTTCCAAGAAGGGGGAAAATTCATCATGATCTCTCGATTCTTATGTTTTCAAAGCTTTTTTTCCCTTTTTTCGTAGTGGTGTTGGAGACTTTATATGTATGGACATTACAGAAGTTTTTGTTTGTTTTCTAACTTTCTATTAGGCTGTTAGGACTTGTTTGACACATCGTATTGTATTGCATTGTATTGTTTTTTTGTATATAATACAATACAATACAATACAATACAATACAGTATACCAAACATGTCCTTATTGTCGTTATTATAAAGACTCAAACATGCCCTTATTGTCGTTATTATAAAGACACGTAAATTATCGTAAAGAATTTAATGACTTAAATATAAAATAATTATTTCTTCAAAAAAAATAAGAAAATCATAAATAAATGTGATTTCTTATGGCTCTATCATATTTGATTAAACCAGACATTAGTAAATAACAAATTCACCATTGTAAAAGTTTTTGTCGTTTTTTGACTTTCTACACGACGATTGTCAACATTACAAGAACAAGTGATGAATCAACCATAATCATAGAAAATTCATCGTCCTCGTAATGAAAAGCTTAGCTCCATAAAACATTCTCGCGGCACTTAATAATCTTTATTGTTATTAGTACCTAATAATATATATTGTCATCACCGAAAAGAAACATTGTTAGATCATTAAAAAAAAAAAAAAAAAAGGCTGAACATATTTACGGTCTCCATGTAACGTTATTTGGTTTCCCTCTTTTTACCAGTTGTTCCTTTTTTAAAAAAGAAAACAATACAGTTGTCATTTATACTCGTAAAGAAGCATTTGACCTACATATTTATAAAGGAAATAAATTGAAACCGGATATATTTGGTTGATTATCTTTCTTATATTTCCTTTTTTTTGGTATTATATTTCCTTTAAAAATATTCATTGATGTTTTAATTTACACATTATTAGGTTATAATAATCTTTACATGTATCTTTGTTGACATTTTTGTAATTAAAACAATTGATAGACATTTTTTGATTCAAGATATCATATTTGGACAGTTAGGTACCAACGCATGACTATGAAGCTACTAGACTAAACCTAGGAGAGACCAGGATTTTCTTCTGCCATACAATGAGAGTAGGAATTTCAATAAAATCGCTGACTATTAAATTTCAATTAAATAGCTTGTAATCACATTTATTTCTTCATCTACATAGTTTATATTGATTTTTTCACAATTGATCGATGAAACAACCTCGTCTATTGTCTTGATTCTACTCGGAACGGCATAAAGGATGATCTAAATTGGTCTATTGTCTTAACACTATAACATGTGAGAGTTTTATACTGTAACAACTAAAAGTTTTAGTTGAAACCGATATTGTCAAACACAATTACCGAACAAAAGTAGCTTGTTTAACAATGACGGTTATTAGGTATAAAAAATGTTGTATATAATCTGAGTTATGTTCACACGATTTTGTCCTTGCATTTCCATATCAGCATTTATGAAGGATTTGTGCTTCTGATTAAAGTTTTATTCTATCAATTTTTTGTACTTTTCTCTCTCTTTCAAGATTAGTGGCGATTTTCTTCTTCCTCAGTTCTTCTTCCCTTGAAGCTGCATATAATAAAACCTCACAATTTTCTTAGGTTTAATTGCCAAACAGGCTGAGGAGGATAGGTAAAGGGTTCAGAAATTGACATGAAGGCTCTAAAAGTCCCATTTTTCATGAACTTCGACGTCGACAAAATTTGAACTGAAAGCATCAAAGCCAAGCAGAATGGTCAAACCATGAGAGAAACCATTGGGGATTATATCTTTCATAAAGCTCTTATAGTTCAAGCAAAACACACGTAGGATCATGAGAAGGCATCTCGTAAGCTCATTTTCAACAAAATAAATAGTCTACACAATAAGCATTACAAAATTCTGAACATTCTTCATGATTTAAACACTCCTTGAAAATAGTCCATGCAAGAAGCCATAATTAGAAGATAAATACAGCACAGTGATCAATTCAACATTCCACCTAACAAGAGTTACTAAACACATGCTTGAAGCCTTTTGGCATGAATCTTCTTCAAGATGCTTCGCATTACATTTATATGATCAGGCAAAGATCCTTCCTGGATCATGTCCTTGACAAGTTTGAGAGCAACGTCTATTCTTTCCACTTTTACGTAGCCTTCAATAAATATGCTGCAGGAAATAGCATCTGGCATAAAGCCCTTTGACTTCATTTCTTCAAAGACCTCCTGCGCCTTGTCTATTTCAGCTTGTAAACAGGACCCCTTAATCAATGTGGTGTAAGTTATCACATCATGCTCTTAACCATGTTCAATCATTTCAAGAAACAATTTTTGGGCCTCATCCACATACCTCTTTCAAAAAAGCATTCAAAAAAGAAAACAACAAGACCGCCTTATAGACGCCTCTTAATAAAAATGCTCTCTTCTTTTTTACTTTTCAAAACTGTTTATTTTTTATTTCATTTTTTAAAATATTAATTATACATTTATTATTTTATCCATTATAATTCAATCTAAAAAATTAAAAACCCTAATTTTTTCTCTATTCTCTCGCAAGGGAGTGAGAAGAGAGAGTAATTTAGACTTTTAATAAATAACCAATTTTTAAAAAAGGGGCAGTTTTAATAAGTAATATATTAAAGGACATTTTTAATAAGTTAAGGCATTTGAAAGGCATTTTTGTAAATTGTCCTTGAAAAACCCATTCAGTGCTATAGTATCCGGAAAGATATCATGACCCACCATATAATCCAATAAATCCTTTGCCTTCTTCAATTGACCCGAGAGGTACAATCTTTGAGTAAAGAGTCATAAGTGAAAATATCTGGACGTAAATCTCTCCAAATCATTTGATTAAAATTGCAAGCGCTTCTTGCGTCCTACCCTCTTTGCAAGGAGCATCCACTAGGATACTATATGTTATTACACCCGGCGAAATAGCTTGAGCCTTCATTTTCTCAAACAACTTGATGGCTTCACGCCATTGGCTTGAATGACACAATCCACACATTAAAGAGGTGTAGGCGATGATGTTCGGCATTGCTTCCATGTGATCAAGTGCCTCTCTAGTCATTCCATTTTTGCATAATCCATGAACCAAAAAGGTATAGCTCACGACATTTCGCAGAACACCATTGTTGATCATATCTTGTAACAAGCTTCAGGCCTCGTCTATATGTCCTCACAGAGGCTGTAAACTATCGGACTGAAAAAATGTTGATTGGGTTTAATCTTCTTATCATTGAACATTTTCATAAGCAACTCAAGTGCCTTGCAAGTTCCTCCAGCCTTACAAAACCTGAATTTATTGCATGAGCGTTTCTTTTTCTAGTACTTTTTGGAGCAAGTTAATTGCTGCAACCATCGAGCCTGCCTTACAAGGCCCATCAAGTAGAGTACTCAATGTATAAGCATCTGGTTGACGGGCACTTTTAATCATAGTTGCCAAAACACAGAAACCTAACTTCACCTCCTTCAAACAGCAAAAGCATTTGATAACAATACTCGAAGTGCCAAACATCAGGGCTTAAATCATCACAACACATCATATCTCTGTACATAGAGATGACAATCGAAAAGTGGTTCCTCTTGCAGAGTGCCCCAAACAATTGATTGAAACTCCAAATAGAGGGCAAAGGTCACCTTTGAATCATGGAATTGAAGAAACCCAAAGCTTCTTCTACTGCTAGGTTTTCAGATTTACAGCGTGTTTGGACAAATTTCTCCAGAAAAGCAACAGAAATCCAACTACTACTAGTATTAGATGCGCAAGAACGAAATTGGGAAGAAGTGAAAATCCCAAAGAGAGAAGATGGAAGAGATAACAGGAGCTTTTCTGAAGGTCAGCATTTGGGTTTCATCTTCAATTTCTTCTCGAACTCTCAAAGAGCAAAAGTTGAAGATTTTTGTTCTGTTTGTTTTACAAGCTGATGGCACTATTTTTTCAGATTAATGAAAATTCTCGTCTCAGGAATTTTTCATGTTTTCATTATTTTACTTTCTCCGTTAAGATATTAAATTTTTTTTTTATTTTTCTAAATAACATTCCTATTTTCTTTTATTGGTCATTTCTAAAATCTATATGATTTTCTGTCCTTTTTTTTTTTTTGTGTTACTAGCAAGGCTCGTTTAATTTTGTTAGTGTTAGTCGAATATACATGCAATCTGTCTTTATATCTTGTAAAGTCATTATCTATTGAAATGCGTCTCTCTCAACACATGAGCAAGTCTAATAAACATAAGTAAGTCTATATTTTAAAAAAAAAAAAAAAAAAAAAAAAAAAGAGCCCTTTGGGGCAAAAAAAAAAAAAAAAATTAGGAGGCAAAAAAAAAAAAAAAAGAATATAAAGACAAAAATGATTAAAATTTTAAACAATAATAAAGATTAGGATTTAATTGAATTCGATTGGATTTTGTCACTCAAAAACAAAAACCGATTAAATCACATTGGCCAATTTATTAGGAAAATAAGCAAAGCCAAGCTTTGCCATAATCTATTCTTCTAATTTTCATTTTAGAATTTTGAAAGACTTTAAGTAGGGTACCTAGTCTTCATGATTTTACAAATTTTTTTTTTTCATTTTTGTCTTTTAGCAACTGACTACCAAAAAATATAGATATGCCTTTGGGTTCAAGGAATTGCCTGATTGAAAACGTTATCAAGATTCCAGCTTTTGTTTTCAATTGATTAGCAACCAATCTGGTGGTGCCTGTTACAGAATGTGCTTAGTCACTTCATATAAAGATCTTTTCATTCTTTTACGAACTTTCTCCTTGACTGACACTTAGATCCCTCTTTGCTTTTCTATTCTAATTTTTTAAGTAATTTAGATCAAGAAAACAACCAAAATATTTTAGACCATTTCCTTAGGATTAATGGCAGCATCAAGGAAAATTTTAATTAAGTAATTTTGGAATTAATGGCAGCTATCTTGGTTTCTAATCACATCAGCTAAGCCAAACGTACCCCTTTCTTAGAATTAATGGCAGCATCAATGTTAATTTTCCCTTGTCAAGTTAGACGGTTCGATCGAGAAATTCAATCTCTTCACCTTCCTTGTGTTGCCATTCAAGAGTAGATTTTCTGTTTGCATTTTTATGTTTAAATCAATCTGTGGTTGGTGTTTACCACTGCATGATCTTGGTTTGAAATGCAGGCCTGTTGAAGCACTCGGTTGAGAAAGCAAGAGTTTGGAATTTACTCAAGAGTGGAAAGGACCTTTGTCACACTCAACGATTTTCTTTTAAAACCCAAAATTCTAATATTACATTTAAAGAGTTACGACAAGAACTAAGAAAATATAGTCATTCCAGATTATTGAAGAGATGAAAAAGGAGTTCCTGCCTCATGGTTCCGGCCGTAGTAGCACTGGCAAAACTAAAAGCCTCATTGCTTCTCTTCGACTAGAACGAAAATTTTGTCAATAAGAATGGCCCTTGAAGAGAATCATCCAATCGAACGAGATGAGTTTTAATTTCAACGATCAAGCAGATTGATGACAAAAATGTTCTGAGAGTCTATGGAAACAACCAAATGAGCAACATTTTCTTTTTGGTTGCCTTTGACATCTATTGTCCGAATTTCTTCGTCTCTTATCTTCTGTGTCTGCGGGCACAATGTTCAGCAGATTGATAACAGCCATGATCTTCCCTTCTCGTTTCCTATTCCCTTTTCATCTTCACAGATTCCTGTTCTCATCTGGAAGACAACCAACAAGCCCTTAAGAATCAATTTGATACGATATTACTCCAAAAGAAAGGCAATGCTGAGTCATATTGGATTTTGCTTATTCTATACAACATGTAAAAGATAAGTATTCTGCATTCCTTAATGAAACCATGACACAAATCCAATGATGTTTGATGGTGAATAATCTGTCTTTTCTACCCGCACGGATCATGTCTATGCAAACAACAATAGAGCTAATTCATAAATGATTAAAATGAGCACAATTTCTTTGATGCCTTACTGAACAAGGTACCAAACTAGGAGGGAGAAAAGACCTGAAATCACTTTTCAGAAAATCCTTTGCAAAATTTATTTTGTGGCAGCGAGATTTCAGTAGTCGGTCTTCTTGAGTTTGCCGAAAACCATTAGGGATAGTTTTCATCTGAAAGCAGCAATTAGAATGCTCTGTAAGTAACAACATACGAAAGGCGCAACAAGCCAGGAAGCATACTCAGCAATGCTGAGGTTTGCACGCCTGAGCATTTTGCATTCAAGGCAAATTTTCCCATCTTCTTAAGCAAGTTGGGCACAAGTATGTGCCTAATGTCCTTGGGAAATGCGTCATCTTTCTTTTCAAATTTGCTAGATGCAAGAGACCAAAAAAAAAGGCCTGTATTTTATTTTCTGTTTAACATAGATAAGGTTAAAATATACTGGGCGAAATTTACACCCTCACCCATTTGTATAACGAAAGACAAAACCCATAACAAAAATCATTAAGCAAACTAGAAATTGCAGATCAAACTCAGTTTAAGATGGATATATGGTTAAATTATCAAATAACCTTGATGATGTGGGCATGTCTGAGCTAAGGGAGGCTTTCGCAAAAGCTTCTTCGTCGACAAAAACCGCTTTCTTGAGGAGAAGCTTTTAGAGCGACTCTAGATTGGATGACGTCTCTGTGACATTGGTAATCCCTTCATTCCATCTCTCACTCCCTTTGCTTTTATCTTCCATTAGCCTTCAACACAAATTTTGTGACTTAAAAAAACGTGAGAATTAAAACCCCTACATTTAGGCTCTTCAATTATCTGATCTTTCTAACATGTGTTTGGTCTTTTGTTCATAAAACGAATTCCAACTTTGCCTATTACATGCATTAAATTTCACCATTCACAAGTGGAGCCATTACAAACCAATTGCTAAATTACGCTTAACAAAGATTTCAATCGAAAGACAACAAGGCAAATTATGATTACAACTGTGTAGTTTCAAATTTCCGCATACATACTGTCAACACTAACACCTTGCAACCAGCCCTTAAGATATTAGATTCTTATAGGTACTATTGCAGTAATGCATATTGTATAGAAATAGATGTTATACAAGAGTTATAGTGTTATATTAATTTTTGAGGGCGTTAGACTTGAATTGCGCATTTTTTTTAAACTATCTATCAGTGTGTTGGACTAAGGTTAAGATGATTGCATTTCGCGATTCTAGGCTTTATGCGCTTTCTTGTTGTATGTTCTATGGTTTTGTAATGAACTAAGGGTATGTTTTGATTATTATGGCATGCTTATGAATTTTAGTCAATTATATAATTTTTTAATTATTTTTTACATTCGAGTTTTACACTTCTCCTCGAATACACAAAACGCCTCCGTTCCTATTTTCGCCTTTTAAAACCTTGCTTCTTTGTGCTAGATTTGTCTGAGATCTAGAACTTTGTATGAACTGATTTGGGCAAAAGAGAACAAGGGAGAACTTAGATATTTAGATAATCTGGAAGTGTTGAATTGAATAGCTGTAATAGACTAATTGTTAGGAAAGAAATCAGCGTGTATATTGTTGGAGTACAATTTGGTCAGGCTCAAATTGATGGTTCAAGGCCCAATGCGATTAGAATGAGTTGAATAGAACCGAATGACTCAGTTATTCGATGTGAGAAGTACATACATGAAAATTGAATTAAGGCCTTGATGGGTTTGATCCCATAAAAAATCAATATGTATTATTCAGATAACATTCTACTATTGAAGATTTGTGCCCAGGTTTGTTTCCCAAGTGTTCATTCGATGGAATTGATTTACATGAACTAAGACGTGGGGAGAGCACGATTCTTATAGCCTATCACAGATCAACACGTGTCCTACTATTACGGTTACCTTCAGCATAATCACTCCACTCTGACAGTTGGCTGGAAGCTACGACTCTTCTTTATCCTCTATATAAAAAGACATCATCTTCAAATTGTACACATGAAAAATACTACATAACAAAATCCTGTCAAATTTTTTCCTCTTACTCTCATCTTTGTAATCTATATCTTTTTGAATTTATCCATAGTGAAGAATAGTAGACGTAGCTCTCTTTATAGAGTGAACCACTATAAATCTGCATGTGTAGTATCTTTTATCTTTCCAGCATTATTTTATTTCATTTGGTTTCGATTTGTTAATGGTTTTCTACAATTAGCCTAACAAGTTCTCTTTGAAGCTAATATATCCAAATAACGGTGATTTGAGGGCCCAAATGCATTAAAAAGAATATATTAATCTGAATTAACATATTTTGTATTTCATTATAGATCCAACATTTACAATTTGGCACCCACCGTGGGGCCTTTAGATCGCCAACCCAAAGATCTTCTAGGTCAATCACCATATATGGTTGACAACTTAGACAACCAACATGCACCAGAAATTCCAAACGAAGAAACTGAAGCAACACCCCAAGCGAATCAATAAATAGAAACCCTTCCAGCTGAGGTGGAGAGTCTGAAGAAAATGCTTCAAGAGCAAGCCATGCATTCCCAAGAACACGACAAGAGATTAGAGCAACTTAGTAGTGAGAACTTAACTCTGATGACGCAGATCAATTGCCAGAACTCACAAATCGACTCACTATCATACTATTACCCATATTATGGGTACTCAGCATTCCCAGCAACTATGACAGCATAATGGCAGTTTCAGATGCCGCAGCCACTCAGACAACAATCCTCCTTCAGCCCCGTTGGGAGGATGCAACCATTATACACCACCTCAACTCCACCACTAGCAACAACGATCTGCCACAGTAGCAACACTAGTGACATCCATATGGCAACGACTACAACAACGACGAATACTCGCCTGAAATCGAACCAATGAGACATAGAGGCTAATGAAGAACGTGAAGGAACGGTTGAACCAACCATTCGATTTGAAGCTAATCTGACACTGACACTACTAACCCCTAAGTCGATTTAGCAGATGATGAGGGAGATACTTGAATAGAATGCAAAACTCGTAGAAGAAAAGATCGATCAGAAAGTCTCTAAAGTAACCACCAAAACTCCAACATTAGACGACATCTCGAAGATCATTCGAGAAACCCCATTCACAAGGAGGATTGCTTCAGTCATTTCTCTAAAGTACGGCAACCTTGTGTTTGCTCACTTCGATGGAACATCTGATCCGAAAGACCACTTACTACAACACAAAAACGTGGTCAGTCGTAGAGTCTTAAAGGGCCAGCGCTTTGATGGTTTAGTATAGGTCGATCGACAGTTTTGAGGACTTGGTAGATTTGTTCGTCAAAGCCTACCCGGTTCACATAAAAACTAGTAAGATGACTAAAGACTAGTGGTCAGTCATATAGAGGCAAGGTGAGTCACTGCGAGCATACATCAAGAGATTCAGCGAGGCATTTTCAAAGATTTTGACTTGGAAGATGGAACGGCTTGAGAAGCATTGTAGAAAGGAATCCTGCATAAGAGCAGCATTTGCTCTGATTACCCTCTGACCATCCAGGAAGCTTTGAACAGAGCAAAAGGATGGATCGATTTGGAAGCGAACAGGAGCTCACAAGAAGCAAAGATCAAAATAGGTGGGCTGAAAGGCAACAAAAATCACGGGCGGATCAAAGAGGACGGACAAGGACACCATCGAAGAAAGAATGGAGGAAGAAAGAAGAGAAATCACGGTCTGAAAGCAGACCATTGTTGCCACCAAAATATGCTTTTGACGTATCCTCTATGAAACTAGTCACATTGATGGAGGGAAAAGATTACGTCAGATGGCCGAACATGTGACGACCCTCACTACGTGGCCGTTACTTAACTTAACGTGATCATAAACTTAAACATACTTAAGAATAAAGTACAAAAATTTCAAAATATATTTTTTTAAATGGATTCTCGCTATAGAATCCTTGACATGAAACCTTAAAGGAAGTAATAATTGTTTTCTAAATTTTAATAACAAACGAATTCTTGAAGATAAAGAATTCTCAATATGTAACTTTAAAAGATATAACAATCATTTTTTAAAACTTAATTTTGTAAACCGAACATAATAACATAAGTTTCTCAACGTGATAATAACGTAATAATAATAATTACGTTTTAACCTAGTTATAATTTCTAAAAGCACAATCCTTTACATAACTTATAACAGTAATTTCTTGAAACATAACCATAGTAATTTTCTTGAGCTTTTCTTTTTAAATATAAAAATAATTATTTAACAACTATTACTTTAAAGACATTTATCAATTTAAATAAAACTATTTTTAAAACAATTTTAAATTAAATATTAAAATAAAATCCCATTTAAATGCTCTTTAAAACTTTCTTAACAATTATATATATATTACTTATAATTTTAACATCTTAAAAATAACATATTATTTTCTTAAAAGTAAACCTTTTTAAACTAAACAAAACATAACTTCTTACAGCTTAAACTTTCGAGTTTAAGATACCAATTTGCTAAAGCTTTTCATTTAAACTTTCATAATAATTTCATAAAAACATATTCATAAAATTCATTTCTTAACTTAGTGTAAAATTCAAACAATCCTTTGTAATTCCAAATAAACTTGTAATTTTCTTTCTTAAAAATTTCGTGATTTGCTCTTTAAAACTTTTTTAACAATTATTTATATGTTTTACCTATAATTTTAACATCTTAAAATATAACCTATTAATATCTTAAAAATTAATCTTTCCATAACTTATCATAAATACAATTACTTGGAACTCGATCACTTAAATCGATATAATAATAATAATTTTTGAAGCGTATTCATCTAAACTTTCATAAAAGTAAATTCCTAAAAACATATTCATTAAAATCATTATTTATTTTGGCATAAAACTCGTATAAGCATTTTCTTATTATAAATAATCGTATAATTTTCTCACTTGAAAACTTCGCACATTTGTTGTATCGTCTACTGTAGCATTTTTAAACTTTAAAATCCTCTAGACCAAGGTTGCGTAATCACAAGCTTGGTTTTTAAATCATAATTACATAAATTATTACTTTTTCATATGCACCTAATTTTCGTAAGGTGTAAACATATGAAATTTCGTAAAATAAAACAAGCATAATTTCGTAAAATAATAATGCAAAAATATTACATTGCGTGTGCGGTATCCATTCCCATCTTTACTATTCGTCTGCTGCTCACCGCTGCCCATCAAGTGCTGCTGACAGGTTTTCTTACCTACAACATGAATATACTTAAATGAGCTTTCGCTCAATAAGTAGGAAATTAGTCTCGCAAAACATGATTAAAAATCATTTTAATAAAAAATATGCACGAGCATTTTATGCTTGCTTATCAACTTGATTTATGCTTAATTATTTAAGCTGTAACTTATCTTCTTACTTTAGGCCCGAGTGATCGTACCAGTTGCGCGCGAGTCTTAGGAAGTTAGGGTTCGCGAGGTCCCAACAACACCAAGAAAATTCATTACTTTAACATGGAGCCTCCCTGTGGGTCGGGAGGTTGGTACGATACCCTTAACTTATCTTATAAGTTTCACTTGTCTTATTGTGTGTATGCAGTAGACTTATCACTATATGACATCACAATTTCGTAATTCATGAATCGTAAATCATAAACATACTTGATTTGAAGGTGATTGAACAATGTAATTTAAATATTGCATATATCACACATTAATCATATCATCATCATCATAGTATTTCACATCATGTCATAACATAACATATCACATCATAACATATAACAGTGTCACAAATCACTGATCATGCATTTAAAATTTTATGAAAATATTTAAAATTAATTTATTTTTAAAACTATTCATATTGTAGGCGAGATTCCTATTTACCTAAACTCTGAGCTGAGCGGGTCCAGTTGCATCTCGCTATATCTACAGTCTACACAGCATCCTCAGCAGTGGTCCTCGAGCGGCTGTGGATGGCTAGGAATGCTCTATGGAGATTTTTATTACTGCTGAAAACACCATTCTGGACTACGTTACTGTAGTCTGAGTCGCATCGATCTACATATAGTCGGTACCGGATGATTTTCATCAGAGTGAAATTAGCTCGAACGGAGGTCACCATTGCATTCAGAGCATTGAAACGAGTCGAGAGGCGGTCTCGGATCATCGATCGGAGGTCTAGATCATAAAATTCCAAAGTCGTCGTTGACAGACCGTTGACCGGCGTTGACCGGACTCCGTTGGTGGTTGAGCTCGAGCCTAACCCCCCTAAATTGACCCTTTTGAGTCCAATGGTGGTGTCAATTTCACCTAATTCTACCTCCGGCTCCACAATCTTAGCGAGAAATGGAGGCTCTAATCATGGCTTTTCAGCGAAGCTACCATGCAATTGAGTTAGGGCTTTTGTTACCCACTCATTTCTGAGTATTTCCCCTCAATTAGTTTGGGTTAAAGCCATCGGATTTGAAGAAATCATGACCCTCCATGGCGGCAGATTGCACACAGCAATGGTGGCTTCGTTCTCCAGCGAACGGTGGCGATTTCAAACAATTGAGGCATGGGTTTTCTTCCTCTACACCCTGTGAATGATTTGGTGCTATTAATTTGGCACAATTTGGTGGGGAACGGTGAGATCCATCTCCCACGCGATGGTTGGCAGCGGTGCTCTTCGATCTCCATCGTGTAGCTGTGGCTCATTGAAATTGATTAAGGCGAAAGATTCCTCATGACAGTCTGAGGCTAATGGCACCAACAAGGTTCCTCAACTCCGCCTAAAATGGTGGGGTCAACGGTGGTACGGTGGTGGCAAAGAGGGGTAGATGGGTGGAGCACTCCGACGGCTGTTGAGCTACCACCAAGGGTGGATTTTGTTCCTCTCGTCGTGATGATCGTGTAGGAACAAGAATCACGTCGATCGGACATCGGATGACAAAGATATCTCGCTGGAAAGTTTTGGGTTTCTTCGCCACTTTGATCGGCCCGTATGGTTTCCTCCAGTGGCGTTTTGGGCAGCCTGGCACACCGTTGGACTTGGCTCAATCTTTCCATTGGTGCAAGAGGTGTCGAAAACGGATGCCAAAATCTTGACTGAATTTTGAGGGGAGAGAGAGAAAATGTAGAAAAAGAAAGTAGAGAGAGACAGAGAGAATGAGTTGATTCTATTGGCTGATTTTTTTTTTTTTTTTTTTTGTGTATCATATATTTATAGACCCTCATGTGGTGTACACAGTCTAATACATGCTGTGTCGGGATGATCAAATTTGATCCGTAACTTTGAATTTCTGTAAATATAATTGTAGTTTTAAAAACTTTAATTTATTAGCACTTTAAAGATAATCACATAAATTTTCAATTCTCTTATTGTATTATTTTGTTACTGAAATATTCATGTTGACATAAAAATCATTATCATAAATTTATCCATACTATATGGATTTGGTGATTTAATTTTGAAACAATAAACTTTGATACATTTGTCCTCAAAACTAATGATTAACTATTTTCACAACTGTGTCTATATTTATACATGGGTATATGTATATGTAGGTATGTAATCTAAGAAAGATATATGTATTTTAAAACTTTGCCCAATATAAGTATTATTATCATTTTTAACTTTTAAAAACTTTAAAATGTGATTTAAAACATATATTTTCATTTAAACTTTTCATATTGTAAACTTCAAATTCCACTATAAAAACAATTGTTGTAATTTTATAAAAGTTTTGTAAATTAAATTGACTATCTAAAAGTCAATTTAATTTAAAATTTCAAACTTAACACAATCCGTGCTTTACAGATATAATCCGAACTATTTCTCGTAAAGAGCTATTTATGAATCCACTTCTTACCAATAGATTAGCGTTTGTAGACTCCATCAATGCTCTTCTTCTTCTTCTTCTTATTCACTATTATTCTAACAACTGATTTTATTATTATTGTCATTGTTATTACAACAACAATAATAAACCTTACATAATTATTAATGTGTATAATAACTAACAATGCATATTCAAAACATTGGAATTCTTGCATCATTGAACTTGGTGCTCACCATTTTCTGAATCATGGTATAGAGCTCATGATCATTGTTGATCTAGGTTTCTTTTACTAAATTGATGACATATAGGAATTTTCACATAATCATAGTAAGTTGGAAATTCTACTTTTTGTCAATTAATTCCAATTTAAACATTGTAATTGAGATTCTTATTAAAATCATTTCTTTGGCTTATACATGACATCAATAAATCACAAACTTTTAGTACATTAAATAATAATTTTTAATTATTTTAATGTACTATTAAAACATTACATTGTTACATGTTTCATACTAAAGCACATAAATTCGTGCATTCATAATATTATTTATCTTTAAGGTCTTACGGCTACTAAAACATTCGAATTTGCATGTCAATAAATGCTAGACTTGTATTTTCTCAAGTGTTCAGCTTAGTAATTATAGAAAAATCCTTAATTAATCATACTTATTAATTTCTGGATTTTTTCGGTCATTACAAAACAAGACGGCCCCAAGTCGGTGCTATGACCATGCAAAGTACTGTGAGTTCCATCAAGACACGGGGCACCTAAAAGTCTACTGCAAGGCTTTTCAGTCCGAAATTGTAGAATTGCTCAAGAAAGGACATCTGAAGGAGTCCTTGTCCTATCGAGGAAGAAAAATTTATGGGCTCAATTGAGAGCGAAGGGGCCAGAAAGACCACCAAACTCAGGAAAAGACACTATCACCACCACTAGTAAGGAAAGTAATCGGAGCTATTTGTGGGGGCTCTATTCTCAGTGGCGACTCTGCCAATTAAATGAAGGCTCACCAGAAAAGGGCATGTCAAGCGAGTGCTAGTACCGTCAATGATGGATATAGCGAGCATACAATTTCATTTCAAAGCGACGAGGCATTCAGGCTTAACAGTCCACATGACAATGCCTTGGAAATAAAACTAAATATTGGTAATTGCAAAATCGGAAGTATACTAGTTGATAATGGAAGTTCAGGTAACATTTTGTTCCTCTCGACGCTGACAAAGATGGACATTGAAGAAAAAGAAATCGAGAAGTCTGCTACTACCCTAGTAGGGTTTAATGGCGAAGCGACAACAACGGTTGGAAAGATTAAGCTGCCTGTCTATGCGACAGGCGAGAATAAGATGACGCAATAGGCGAGAATAAGATGATGAGCTTCTTTGTCATGGATTGTTCGTCAGGATACAACATCATCCTTCGGCGACCTGGGATACATGCAACAAAAGCCGTCCCTTCGACTTTCCACAAGTGAATTAGATTTCTGACAAAGTGAAGGGTCAGAGAAATACTTGGAAGCTAGAAAGTAGCGAGGAGCTGCTATGCCATTGTTATGAAGTAAAAGAAAGCTTTATAGCAATAGAGTATTTGGTAAGCATGGTTAGAACTAACCTTTTGGTCAAAACACTGTAGCAATTTTTTGCTTTTTTACTGTAACATGTGATAACTTTATACTATTTCATAACCAAAAAGTTGGTTTTCACTATATTTGCCAAACACTTACTAAATTTATATATATTATAGCATATTACATATGTAATATATTTAATTTAAAATGTCACATAAATTAAATGGGACGGGTAAACGGGAAATAGGGTCGAGGACCTTTATACCTGTTCTTGTCCCGTAATCATGACAAGTTACATCAATAACCCGTTTACAATCCTAACTTGTTTATAAGTGGGTTTTTCTTGCCCTGTTTAAGACGGATCCCATAGATAAGTAAATTCATAGGTAAAATTATCATCCTTACTTTTAACCTGTCAAGTCATGCGAGAAAGTGGGGCTTCCTCTTTTTTGTTTTTCAAACTTCACCATTGCAAAAAAGACAAAAAAAAAAAAAAAAGCATAGGATTCTTTTATTCATCATTAAACGAAAACACCAAGAAACAGACAAGCTGAGAAAAAAAAAAAAAAAAAAAACTACAAAAGCATAGGGATATGCGGCCAAGAACTTGAGACGCCAAAAGTTCATTGACTAATGCCTATTTGTTAGGCAAAACCAGTTGAAATTTTTTTGTTATTATAGTGTAAAGCATTCATATGATACAATGTCAAGTAAAAAAATACTATAGTATAAAACGCTCACATGATGCAGTATTTTTATAAGCAATTGGTTCAAACCAATGCTCTGAAACACCCTCCTAAAGAAGCACAACATTGGAAAATACCTTCAAGTTACAAGAAAAAAACTCTCAATTTAAAGTTTTTTTATCTGAACATTTCTTCTTGATAATGTTCACTGATATCTCTTCATCTTTAATGCATAACTCATAGTATTTAAGTTCAGATATCAGCGAATAATATCAACTTATTAAATAATTTATAGATAAAAAATGAGAAGAAATATGCAAGCAAACCCTCCCTAAACGAGAGTTTATATAAAAAAAAAATAAAGGCTTTAAGTGAGAGTGTAAATGTGAAACATAACTTAAAAGTGATAAAATTTCATTTACAGGTGATCTGTGTGCAAACCACATGGACTTGATTCCGTCTATTTGAACAAAGAATTGAAAATTTAGGAGACAAAGTGAGAAGTTTTAAAATTTCAAGGGAAAAATGATGATTTTTAAAATTCAGGAGGCAAGGTAAGGAGTTTAGTAAGTTCATAAAGTAAAGTGATGATTTTTAAAGTTCAAGGGACAAATGAAAGAGACCTTAAAGTTTAAAGGCCATTATTGTTAATAACAAAAAAAAAAAAAATAGTGAGCAATATTGCATCATCTCTCTTGCATGGTACCATATATATGATCTGTGTTATAGCTCCAAAGCATGCTTCTTCTATTTTTAGTCTTTATCCATTCGTCTGCCATTAAAATCCTCATTAATTGGAGACAAATATACATATATATATATATATATAGATATATATATATATATATATATATATATATCAACAAACGTTTGTTTTTTCCTTCCTATTTTTGGTTATTTATTTGTCAAATGTCATTGAGTGTTAGTTCCTCTCTCTCTGCACAAAAGGGAATAGATGGAGAGAGAAGAACAATTGAAAAATTTTTTTTTTGGCCTTTTTCTCAAATTATTCCTTTTGGAGTCTTGCAAAGAAAGAGAGACAATAACGACGGGAGGAAAGACAAATAAATGAAAGAAACAAGGGTTGTGGAACGAAAAGACATCAAACGAACGAGGTTCCTTAATGGAGGCCATGCCGGATCGTGAGCTTACGAGTTAGATAACAAATTGCGAGACCATTAGCTTTTTTCACTCTATAAATAACTGTAACGACTCTTAACGTGGGAGGCATTTGAAAACCAGTTTACAACTGAATGCTTTGTTTTAGTATAAGACCCAGAAATATATATATATATATATATATATGTATGTATATATACCAAGAAGATATATTCAAAATTTTCTCACAAACAACACCATCAAATGTATGGAGACACAGCCCAACAGTTGCAAAAAAAAAAAAAACAAAAACAAAAACAAAAAACAAAAGAAAACCAAAAAAAAAACTTCGTAAGTACGGAAAATAATCCAAAAGAACATTACAGCAAGTGAAATACATATTGTTGTTTCTTCAAAATAGAAAAATTTCACACCTTTACAATCACAAGATCATTTATGTATTAAAAATTTCCATATTGTTTGAGCTTTCTAACAAATTTGAACACAATAAAACCAACTAGTCTGGGCATGGAACCCAATAATCTGGATCAGAAAAAATAAATGGAAAAACAAATAATTAAATCAAACCAAGAACAACAATTTTTTTAATCCTAGCTTGGATACCATGACACAACATTATAAAAGCACTGAATCTTTTAAGACAACAACCATTATACAATAATAGCTCTCTCCAATCCTTCTAAGCATCATTTTTTTGCACAACAAATCCTTTCCTGTGAAGAACAAGTTAATTTTATTTCATTCTTAATTATTCCAAAAAGAATTCATATAGCATGTCAAATTAATGAATTAATAGGAAAGAAAAGCTGGAGAATAGAATACCCCGAATCTTCTTCTTTCCCTTCAGCACACTATAAATAATCCCCATCTTGACAACAGAATTTGAAACTTGATGATATCTACATACAAAGAGACATATAAGATCAAGAGTCACTTTTAAGAAACCAGGCCGAACTAATGACAAATCTGACTTGCTAAATGTGATCACAAAATGTCAACAAAAATTCCGAGTCGAAATCAAGTTAATATCTAAACAGGGAATTTTTTTTGTTGATATTCAGTTGAACTAAGTAATTGTCAAAAATCCAAGTACTTAATAGTAGAACTATATATTCAATACTTCCATTATGACAGAAACCTCTCCGTTTAGAACAAAGATCCCTCAAGTAATGCCAATTAAGACTACTAACATCCATCATTATTCCAATTAACCGAGAAAAATAAGAAGAACCAACTCATTTTGTAACTTTTCAGCCAAAAAAAAAGAGGAGGGGGGGTTGTGGTCAACCATAAATTTTACGAGTCTTGAGACTATTCCGAACGTATCTAAATTTTTGGGAATTCTTGAGACAAGGATCGCCTTTCTCTTTTTCTCTCTCTTTTTCAAAAATAGAAGGAAACTTAATAAAAAAAAATAATGAAAGGGAAAAGTCATAATCAACTCAAAGACATAAAACACAACTTCCCTAGTTACATGTTTCTACTTCCTTTTATTGCTTTGTTGTTGCCAGTGGAAACATTATTAGATAAAGTAACCAAGCACAAAGACTCAAAAATTGGAAATATTGTGCCAATATAAAAAAGAAAATACGCACAGAAAAAGAAACCAAATTTATCATGGATTTCCCTATGAAGGAAGAGCAGAATGGTCAAAAGGTTAGTCAAACGAAAGAGTAACTAACATGTAAAATCCCAAGAAAACGTCCTTACGAGTCATTCAAAGGCATTGCAACACATGATATATATAGTTATGAACCCACCTGATTAAGGTCAGCACGTAATTCTTGCTTAAAATCATGCAAACATAAAATTTTGATTAAGCTGAAAAACAGAGCCGATCGAAAAAGGGCAGTACATTCATATGCAATATATGCTTGGATACGAGTGACAAGAAAACGACTTTCTTAAAAGTGATTTTAAATCAGAGTAGGAAATTCTTGCACAATATGAAATTAAATAAATAGGAATTTATGTTACTCTTTTTAAGTTGGAAAGCACAAAGAGATCCTTATATTACCTTTGGACGAATTCCTTGAAAATGCTGAATTCAACATTGCCTCTTCACTTTCAATGCTGTAAAACACTGAAGTGTGGAAGTGTCCTGGTTGTATAAAATTATAAAAAGAAAAAAACAACAACTCAAAAATAAGAATCTGTTTCAACATTCGTTGATGCATTTTAACAAACAAGTCAGAGGCATCTCATTTTCAAACTTTTATGTGCAAAGGAAAAACTTTTTTTAATCATAAAAAAGTCATAGCAAAGTACCAGATAGGTCATAGCAGAAGGAATTGAAGCTACTGAGGAGTTGTGACTCCTTTCTTATATACTAACCCAACTCCAAACCTTTTCGCAGTCAAACGGAAGCTCTCATCTTCCCCAACAGCTGTATAGTCTAGATAGAATGATGCCTTTATTGCATCACCATATTTCCTTGAGAAGTCCCTTGGGTAGTCTGTCCAACAGCTGATGAAGACATGGTCCAAACTAATACCATTACTTGTGATTTTAGCTTCTTCTTCCTCCTCATCAGCGACCCAATCATCACGACTAATATGCCAAATACGTTGCCAAATACGTTTATTCGGACGACGGAATTTTATGCTTCGAACAGAGTTGGTTTTTAGATGGAAATTCAACGCAAACCATACACTATAGTATTTGAAAGGATGGACGCCTGCAGGGAATAATGGAGAAACAAAGCAAAAGGCAAAACCTAAGAAATTGGAATTAAGCCAATTTTTGGGAAGCTCCATACTTATCAACGACTTCCCATCAGCTTGATGGCTGAACCACTTTGGAATTTCATGTCCCGGATAACAA
>CAMOHE010048043.1:0-16350 GCA_946598075.1 Artocarpus hirsutus
TATTATAATTATTATCACTTACATTTTCTGATTGACATTGCGATTTACTTAAAACTGTTTAGGCGGTTGAGCGTGTGTTTCACTCAAGATAAGTTGGCCGAATCAATTTTTTATTTAAAAAATTATGCAAACAAGTTGAGACGATGGGAGAAGGTTTGAGTGTTTAATAACATACTTGAAACCAAAACACTTTAGCTTAGAGAGTTTTATAGAGTAGCAAATTTTTGCTTCACTATAGCATGTGAGAGCTTGTCAGTTGGCATTTGGTTCCTTTATTGGCATAGCGTCACTGTAATTGTCACGAAGTCACAATTACGGATGAGGTGGTGATGAGTAGGGCACGTGCCCCCCATTTAAATTTTTGAAATTTAATTTTTCATCCATATGAATTTTTAAAAATTTTTGATATTAAATTTGTATTTGGCTAAGGGTGGTTCACACCATAAACTTAGTTATGAACAGTGTAAAGCTCTCACATGCTATAATAAAAAGAAAAAAAGTTGTTATAGTGTAAAGCTCTCACATGCTACAGTAAAAATGATTCTCACCAATGGTTCTCACTACTAGCCAAACATCCTATAATTTTTGAAAGAATTATAATCGAGTCACTTACTAGTTAAAAGATGTTATGCACCATTTAAAAAACAATTATAATTATGTCTCATTTTCAAACATTTGGGTTCTTATCTTTTGCACTTTTCCCTTTGCGGATCTTACCAGCAAGATTCTGTATTTATATTCTGTTTAATTTCTTTGTTATCCAAACTAGACGTATTGTACTTTAGGGCAATAAATAGGTCATTTACGATAATAGTTGGAACCAATAGTTTTGATTTGAGAACTGTAACATGTAAGAGTTTTACACTGTTTATAATTGTAACTGATAGCTCTAACTGTTTTTCCATACGGCCTATAAATTATTGTTTTTGCTGTTGATTTACTGCTATATTCCTATTCTTGTCTAGTTCCATAGGACTGTCACATTTTTTTTTTCCTTAAGCAAATTGGAAGATTAGGAATCTATTAATGAGGGATAATCTTGCTACAAAATTAAACATTGTTACGATGCTAGATTATCGTATTATTGAATTCATGGGAAACTTGTAGTTTGAATTAATCACGATTTCACATCAAAATAGTCAACTTAGTACACCTTTGTGGTAACTTATTCGCTTTCCTTTTTAAAATGAGTTTCGTTGCTATACAAGTTATTTCAATGATGGAAATTTAGTGACATGAGATGAATATAATCTTAAATTTGAAAGCCCTACAAAGAAGAAAGAAAGAAAGAAAAAGAAAAAAAGTACCATAACAGAGAAAATGTTGAGCTTTTAAGAGCCAAGTTTTAACACTAAAGTTTCAATTGCTATAGTGTAAGGCTTTTACGTGTTATAGTGTAACAAAAAAAGTTTTCTACAGAGCTACCGTATTTATGTTCAACTTTAAATTCTAAATAGGTTCCTAAACATTCTCGTTATTATGTTGTGCCTTTCTAGTTATACCACATTTAAAATGGGTGAAATGATTCTTTACAAACAATCAGGCTCACTTCATTCTTGAAAAAGCCTTAATTACCCTAAAAAATACTCAATTTAGTAAATCTCTCTCTCTCTCTCTCTGTCTCTCTCTCGCTCTCTCTCTCTCACACACATCCACACACACACACACACCCGTGCACACACGCATTGGAGCTTTTGTTGATGTGGTTATCTTTTTGTGTCGACTTTAAGTGGAAACTTAATAAATTATAAACATTCTTGTCAGCTAGGTTTATTGATGTGGTTATCTTTTTGTGTCGACTTTAAGGGGCAACTTAATAAATTATAAACATTCTTATCAGCTAATAATGATGTTTTTAACTTGCTATTTGTGTTAGCTTATTTATTCATTATGTGACTGCCAATAATGTATTATTTGGGTTTCAAAAAAATGTATTATTTGATCTTATCTCTAATCTACGAAGCTAGGCTTCCCATTAATATTCTTACTCAACATTAAAGATCTACTTAATGATTAATCCTGAAGTTAGTGATTGCACGACCTCTCTTATCCATATCCATGTTTCACATGCATACATATATACATACATACATACATACAACGTGAAGATTACACACATACATACAAGCATGCAGGCAAGGATGGAGCCACTCACAAAGGAGGTTGATTGGCGGCCATCTTTTTTTTTTTCTTTTAATTTTGTATATAAAATTTTATAAGACTTGTGTTTCACTGCTCTAAAATTGTATTCCTCCTCCTTTCAAATCGTATTTCACCCTTTTAAAATTCTACATCTTATTATTTTCGACATCTTCTTAGTTCAGTCACGCCCTCGCCTTCTCTAACTAATTTTTCTAGCTTCGCCTCTATATACATGCATGTGTACACACATATTTCAGCAATTTCCACGCTTACTTTTATCTTATTCATTCAAAAAAAAAAAAAAAAAAAACCCAATCCGATAATACTTGTGATGGGACTAAAGTAGGATACATTATCTTGTATGATCTCTTTGTACTGCAAAGTTAGCGGTCTCTAATGTGTAATGTATGATCCCTTGAGATTAATTAAGTTAAAATATATAAAGCCAGCCAGATATCTCTTCTTTTTAAATGGAAAAGATCGTTTTCAAGGCCGTCTTTTGTAAATATTGAAGTAGTGATTTCACACCGCTGATTCTACATATTGCAATTTGTTAAATAGACAAGCTGATCAATTTGTTTGAACTATAATTTGTCTCCTTTCCATTACCCAATTTGTAATCTTCCTTAATATTTTATAAGAAAGGCAGCATACTTATGTTGATAATCACGCTTGCATGTAATCAAATATATCCAGGTTCTTATCCTTAAGCGTCGTAGAAATTAGTTACTGTTGTCCCACACTTTTTTCATGATTGAAGAGAAAAATTTACTCATTTTATTAATTAAATTATCACCTATCATCCCAGCATAATATAACTTTCTATTCTCAATTGAGCTGATCTAATGTTAGGATGTCTAGCGTTTGGAAAATAATATAAGCAAAGTACCTATTTTGATTTTCTGTTTGCACTGCAAGATTGTTGATCCTCTCAGATGAAAAGTCATGATTTTTCTGATCCATAATATAGATTTTTCTTTGGTGAAAATTCAAGAGAGAGAGAATTTACGTAGAAACTTAAAACGAAAAAAAACTAAAGACAAAAAAGGAAAAAATTATTAAACTAGTGAAGATTACAATAGAGGCATTGAGGAGGCTAAAAATTCGCTAATGAATAAACCATAACGCAATTTATCATATATATAGGTATAGACAAAACTCTATGAGCCAAAAACATAAACTAATCCCACTTTTATTTTTATCACAATTGTCGCACTGTGAAATTTTCAGGTCAGGTTAAACTGAATTTGAATTTAGGTCACCATACTCTAACAAGTTTTATATCCAATTATTAAATACGATAAAAATCACTTATTTCAACAAATCTAAGGATTAAAATACAAATATTTATCAATAAATAGGTTATTTTTTCAATATCTAGTAAAAGAATCTCCCTGTAATACACATTGGATTTTGGCTTCTGAAATGAAAATGTGCGAACATGCTGAGTGACTTTTGCTAGCAAGAGTCGAGAAGATTCAATCGATTATCTTTCTCTTTAGCCAAAATAAAATTAAAAAAAATATAGATTTTCTGTCTCCCAGCTGTTGGATTGTGTTGAAAACTCATACAATCATGTGGGGCTCACATGATCACACGAGTAAAGAACGGTGCTAATTAGAAGATGCTGCCTTCCATCCTGTGAGAATATGCCTCGAAATTATATTAAGGGGATAACATCAATCATAATCCGCTTACTAAGAAAAATATATGAGAAAAAATACCACTTTTTTCCTTTTCACTTTCCTGTTCCTTCTCAAAGCTGGCAAGACGTTTTGCATTCTTTTCTCTAGTCTTTCATTTTTCTGATCATTGTTGATGGTGAAAATGGAGAAGGGATTTTTTGGTACCTAAAAGGTAATAATAAAAAAAAAGAGTTCTTTTCAATTATTGGCTTCAACATAATCATTTTGATTTGGCTTTACCTGATTGAACACTGTTTCTTCAGGCTTAAACAAGCCGATGTCCATGGGAAGCCCAATTAGGCAATTACCTCCAACAGTAGGTCGGCAAACAAATTTTATAGTCAGTTTTAATTTCCAATTTGGTCCTTCGTGCCCAAATTTTGGTTGAAAATGCGTCATTTCTAACCATGTAATAGAGCTGATCATCCTCTTAGTTATTTCGAGCGGAGCTAAAAAATTTAATTAGGAGAGGTGAAGCTTATGCTTTTATTGTTAAAAACTTTAGATAAAGTAATATGAAACTTTAAAAATGACGTAACATAATTTTAAAAAGACGGAGCTAAAAGAAGTGAAAAATAGTTTTTATAAAATTTTGAATGCAATATTGAAAGAGACAAAAATGTTTGGGGTGGTTGTAGGCGGCCACCCACCCTTTCCATCTATAGCTCTGCCCGTGCTTTTTGTGCGGCTGTGCCATTTGCAAATCATTAACTTACCAATAATTGGAAAAAAAAAAAAAAAGTTCTAATAGGAAATTTTAGCCACCAAGACACATGCAACAATAAATTTGTTAATTTTCTGTTGGGAAAATTCATGACCATAAACCTAAAAATAAATATGGACCTTACCAATTGCCACAGGAAGATAGAAATATGCAACAATATTTGGTAAACCATTCATAGTGTTCTGCAAATAACGATTTGCACTTTCAATCCTACCAAAAATGATAATAACAATAATAATTGCATGTTCAAAATGACAAAAATTTTTCGACACCCCTACTAACTAATTGCATGTTCAATGTACCAAAAGAGACTAATTGCATGTTCAAATGACAAAAATGGCCCAAGACCCCGGTCAGATTCTTGGAGTAAATTAAATGACATACGATTTATTTTTTCTTCATTTGATTCATATCATTTATTTAAACCAAAAAGATCTAAATATTTTTAAATAATTTTTGTTTATTTTACTCTAATACAATATATTTTTGATCAATTATGTTCTTATTCTTTAAAAAAAATATATATTTCAAAATTTTTCTAAAAGATATCATATTGAAAAACAATACGAAACATTTCTTCAATTAACCCCAATTCTTGTGGTAGGTACATGGGTTTTCTTTCCCAAAAAAAGAAAAAAAAAAAAAACTTTACTGATTTGTAAATTAGTCGGCTGTTCTTTTTAATGGCTTGGCATAACGTTTAAATATGCCAACAACTAATATGGGTTTGGAGAGACAGTGTAGGACCCACTTTGGATGGGATAAGTCCATCCATCAACATCCTTCCACGAGGCTCATATGTCTTTGCCATATGTATGGCCGCTAGCATCCTACCAATCCATCACTCGGACTGATTTTTCATTTCATCTTAATTAGTGGTCCCCACCTTGACCACTGATTGGGATAAACCTCGCCATCGCTTTTAATTGTTTAATTATTTTTTTTATGGGACGAATCATCCAATTCATTAATCTTTCCCTACGATTAAAACAATCATAATTATTGATCCACTTTAATTTTAGGAACAAAATTCATGTCAAAATCTAACATATTCATGCTCACGAAGGGTTGAGAAGAATTCTGATTCCTTGTTCTAATGAAATAGTTTAATTATATCTCCTTGGAAAATTTTAATTTTATTATCTATTTGAATGGTGACAATTAAAAGGCAAAAATTCCTTTTCTCCTTGTATTTCTTAATGAAACACGTATATCATGTTTTTCAAATACTTGATTGACTGACTCATTTGTTGGCTAATGAAATGCACTTTTTTTTTTAAAAAAAAAAAAAGAGAAACAATTTAGCCTCCATTTAACTGTTAGTTAATAAATAAACAAGTTCTTTTCCCATTTTTCCCCTTTAAAAAGAGAATTTTGTGAGTTACCCCATGTTAAGAAAATATTTCTTCCTTACGAGTTGAGAACAGAATTCAACTCTATTTTTATATTTTCAACACTTTTTTAAAACAAAAAAAAAACAAAGAAACAATTTAACCGTCCTCTTAGCCAACTTTACCAAAGAAACAAGTACTTTCCCTTATTCTTTATCACGATGACATACAATGATAAGGCAAAATATTACGAGACCAAGGGGGTAAAAACTTCCAAAATAAAGGCAAAATATTACGAGACCAAGGGGCTAAAAACTTCCAAAATAACGTCTTCCATACCAACCAAAGGTCCGAACATCTTCAAGAAAAAAAAAAAGAATTTGGAATATCTGAGAAATTATTTTTTTAAAAGAAAATCTTAGAAATACTGCTAACCGCAAAAAGATAGACGCACCTCAAATGTTGGAAATTCGTACAAAAAGCTACTCACCAAAAATTTTTACGTGTTTTAAGAATACAATGTAAGATTTACGAAAACTGCGCCAGCTGTTATAAGTCTATATTAGACACCTCAAATCCAACAACAGCATAGAACTGGCTCAATGAGAGATCAGTTAAAACGTTCGCAGAAAGTAGATGACATTAACAGTGATGTAATGGCCGGACAACATCCATTACCACGAAGCTTTTAGAGACTGCCCAAGCGGTTACTTAGAAAGCAAAAAACAATTTTGGGTTAAATATCAGTGGACCAGGGTTTTTTTTTTTTTTTAGTTTATAAGAATCGGTGGACCAAGTTAGTTGGGTGTTTCTACAAGGGGCCATTGAGGATAGCAATTAGCAATTATAACGTCATTTCTCGACTCATTCTCCTAGCAGGGCAAAATTTGAAAAAAAAGTTTAAAAAAATTTAAAATTAAATAAATGATCTTTTTTTTTTTTTTTTACATTAAAAAAGACTTTTTTTGAACACCAAAGCTGTCTCATTTTTTTTTAAAAAAAAAAAACAAAAAAAATTATATCGAATAGAGGAACCTAGCCAGGGTGGAAACAAAAAAAAAGCTAAAACTGTTTTGATACTCAAAAAATTAATTTTTTGATACCTAAAAACAAAAAAAACAAAAGAGGTCATTGACTAAATTAAATTTTTTGAAAAAATTACTTTTAAAAAACCCCCTCCTAGCAGCTCCAGCTTAGCACATGAAAGGCAAAAAGAAAGAATTAATGTAAGAGTCCCCTAAACGGGTGAACAAAAAGGAATTCAAGGAAACAAAAATAAAAAATAAAAAATAAAATCTTTGAGCAGTGCCACAAGATAAATAAATCCAAAACTAAGAATGAAAAACGAATATCCCTTTTGTTTTTGTTCTCAAAATTTTTAATAATGTTTTCGCACACTTTTTGAGACAATTTTAAAAATGCTCTTAGCATAATTCTTAAAAATTTTTCATCTTTCAAAACAAATAAATTTTTACCTATTTTAAAAACAATACCAAACGACCCAAAGGAATCTTTCATCGCCATTTCCATACTTCACGGCAAAACGGATACACTCAGTAAACCAAGAAAACTGACACCCATCAAAGTGGAACACTCAGTAAACCAAGAAAACTGATACACTCGGTAAACTAATAACCGAGTTGATGAGTTGAGAGTAAGATAGAAAGTACAAAATTAGGGAAACTATAAAGACCGCATGCCTCGGAAATTGAAGGGGAATTTGATGGATCAAGTGCCCGCATTCCTACGACCAACACGAGCAAGAAAACCAGCTTTAATCGGAGCAACGGATCGGCCAGAACCACACTGCATTAGATATGAACATCAAATTAATCCAACGTAGAAACAGGGAACCCCAGATCAAATGATCAGAGCAATCCAAACCAAATCAAAATGGAAGAGAAGCCATATATATAGCAATGCAATGAAAAGAAAAATCTCAACACACATATGAGGACTTGACTTCTAAAAGACGATGACCAAATAATTAGCAAGGCTTTTTTACAGAGGCCTCAGAACTCAGGTTACTCTAGTCATAATTAAATCTGACAATGTCGGCAATATTTGAATCATCACAGGCCCCCTTGCTAGAAAATATTTGCCAATTGCAAGAGAACTAACTCATAAGTCATCTTTCCCTGCTTACTTTTTCGCTAAACATGGATGACATGCTTAAAACGAAGCAAAACAACACCCAAACACACCCGCAGGGGCAAAATAAATAAATAAATATATATATATATATATATATATCTATCTATCCATCCATCTATCCCAAAACGCTGGAAAGTGGGGAGCACCACTACTATCCGAGAGGAGCTCCAAAAATTACGCACATACAAGTGGGACCAAACAGCCCCCCAACCAGAGACAGCCTCGCTTTCACATTGCACAACAAAAATTCATCAATGCTATTAGTGAAACCTAAGTCCGTAATATGTTAACCTAAGTCCATAATATGTTATCTGGAACGTAAGCTGCAAAATGCTAGTCAGGATATTACCTTCTCGCATCTGAGAAAGAAGAGACGATTCTCCTTTGAAAGTATTGTGTCTGGACTTTTGCATCCAAGGCAGATGACATACTCGTCTGAAAGAGGAAGCAGCCATAAGCAAACATTATATAACGTTAGGAAACACAAATATCCAAAAATATATACAGAAGTACTTGCAGTTTCCACATCAAAAAATGGGATGTTCAGTTCATTTTTCCCCTTTGCGGCAAAAGAAACATTCAGTTCAATGTTGACTAATATCAAGAGTAATCTATAAAATATAATGAACCACTACTAACAAGGTACTTACTGATATATCGCCGCAAGATTCCTTCAAAATTCTTGGGGCAAATCTCCCCTTCACAACTAACCTTTGCCGCCCATCAAGTGACCCATTGGTCCCCATCTCAGCCAGCAAGAAAGTCATGACATGGTCAGGCTGCCGATGCATCCTAAAATTTACATTCATTTTCACATGGTAGGTAACATCAGCACCTATCTTTGAAGATCACAAAATACACACAAATCAAGTCCAGAGAAACATGATTGAAACAACATACAACCAATATACACGGAATAGTGATGGACTGCACAAGTAATGGCAAGAAGATCCATCAATCATAAGAAAACATACTTGGAAAAAAATGATTACTTCTCCTTGTAAAAAGGAACAAAGGTACAACAATAGAAAAATCCCCACATTAAATTTGGATCGAATTGAATGTAGACAACTCTATGTCAGTATGCACAAATCACACCAAGATAGACATCAAACACCAGGCAAACATCGTGAAGAAACCATTTATAGAATCTGGCAACAAATAAGGATATACAACCTTAGTCCAAGTTAATGCAATAAACCAGACATAATCGTTCACATAACATTAGTTGATTGTTATTGCTAAGGAAGTCAAAAGCAGAAATATAAAGAAGCAACAATCATAATTTCATGATAACAAAAACAGAAGTATACAAATATATCCCGGTTATTGAGGACTTAATATTCTTTCCTTTTTTTTGGGGAGCTTCTGGAAATAGATCTTCTGCCATGTCATGTACTGGTGTGATTATGATAAGTGATGCATGTGGGACTGATTAATAATGTGTACTTACTTTTAAGTTATGCATGTCAACGATGTATGAAGTATGATATATGTAATGTGTAAGCATTTGTATGCTCACCAAGTTAAAAAGATGACAAAATAAAGATGATAAGTGATGTCGTACTAGCCTCCTTATCATGAGATACTCAAAGTAAAGATAAAGTTATGACTTCGGTGTTCGATAGTCTCAAATCTTCCACAACGAAAGCATCTCAAGTCTTCCACAAGAGAAGCATATCAAGTCCTTCGCAAGGGAAGTATCATGTTTATGATTTCATGATTAATGATATCGGTACGAATATTAAAGTTTATAAGATAAGCAAAGTTAAGTAACAAGCTAAGTTATAGTTTAAGAAAGCAAGCATAAAACAAGTTCATAAGTCAGCATAAAATGTTCGTGCATATTTTTATTTAAAATGATTTTTAATTATGTTTTGCGAGACTAATTTCCTTCTTACTGAGGAAAAGCTTATTTAAGTATATTCATGCTGTAGGTAATAAAAACCGTCAACGACATTTGATGGGCAGTGGTATGCGACAGATGAATAGTAGAGATAGGTATAGATACCACTATGGTACGTTTCTGTTGCCGAAAGAAAAAGTTATTTTTTCACTATTTGACATAGTGTTATCAAAGTTCAAGAAAGACGAAGTTTTAAGAAATATTTTCAAAGTTTTAAGATATTTTTACAAAATATTTTATCCAATTATAAAGCTAAGTTTTAAGCTATGTTTTAGTTAAATGTTTCTTATTAAGTTTTAAGAAACAATTTGAAAGCATTTTTAAGTCAAGTATTAAGTAGTACTTCAACTAAATTTGTATTAGAAGTTGCAATAGCTTTTAAGTATGTTTTAAGGAATGTTAAAGGAAAAAAAAGAAAATTTGTATTATTTCTACGATATTGGTTTATGAATTTATACATATTTTTGTTTTACGAAAACCGAGATGTGCTTACAAAACCTTGGTCTAAAGAATTTTAAGTTTTAAAATCTTGCAATAGATAATGCAACAAATACATTCAATTTTCAAGTAATTGAATTATATGAGTTTTATGTTAAGTTGAGAACCGAATTTTACAAATGTGTTTTATGAATTTATTATCATGGAAGTTTAGACGATTATGTTTTAAGAAATATTGTAAAAGTGTAGTTTTTAAATGACTATTCTTATGTTTAAAGGAAAAGTTTCAAGAAAATTGTTATGGTTATGTTTTGAGAAATTAAGGTTATTATGTTAGTTTTACGAAATTAAGTTTTGAGAAATAATTAATATTGCTTTCAAGGTTATATGTTATGAATTCTTTATTATCAAGAATTTATTTCATTTGGAAAAAAAAATTTATTTTGTAATTTTCAGTACTTTATGTTAAAGTTTGTTGAAATTATGATTATGTTCAAGTTAAGTAACGGCCATGTAGGTGGGTCGTGACAGTTGAGGCTCTTCTGGAACGTTATACTCTTCACGGATTGCTGGAGCTTTTTTGCATTTACGAGGTTAGTATGATCAGGTTAATTTATGCACATAGCGTGTCAATATTGTGTTTTAGAAAATACTCTGATATGAAAAATTTTAAAATTTCGTTGCATACTGTTTTTTCAACACACCATTCTAACTAAATCGAGGTACATTATCGTCCTAGTCTGGGTCCCCATACATGTAGATAGTTCTAACCTAAGGATGGGTTCATAACATTTCAGTAAAAAAGGAAAAAAAAATTATGATCTATAAGGCTAAGCATTATTTTTAGACTTCATCACAATTCACAGTACATTATTTATCGTTGCACGAGGCCACAAAAATACTCTCTCATGATGGATTACATGAATTAACGATACGACTACACAACTGATTAACATAGCCAGCATGTTGTCTCTTTTTTACACGACCTTCAATCAACAATCATTAAAATTTTTGGGAACTAAGTAGAATTTAAAGTTAAAACTTAGTATATGAGAGTTTTACACTGTAGCATATTTTTATTTTATACTGTAGCAGTTAAAACTTGGCTTCTAGACACACTCATAGCGAAATTGTTCTACAAATATATTTAATTAATTAAGTTAATTATTTTCTTTATCTCTCTAGAAACAAGAATGCAAGGATATCTCGGTTGGAAGAGTATGAGACTGATCATCTGAACAAGGATGCAAATATCAACAAACTGATCATCTGAACAAGGATGCAAATATCGACAAAATATCAGAAATTTCGGTGGAAATTTTGGTTTTTTCATGGTATCGAAATATCTTTCTACTATAATATTGATTATAGCAAAGTATTATGAAGATGTTAAAAAAATCGGTAAACATAAGTTAAAATGTTAATATTGAAAAATTTGTAATGTATTTTATACAAAATTTCAATACATGGCAACTAAATTTCGGTTATGTCAGAAATTATAAAAATTAATAAATTTTTTCTTTAAATAATCTGTTAGTATTTTATACTTTTTATCAATAAGTGTTTATCCTATACACATTTGCAATCAATGAATTTGGGCCTTAATTATAGTTGCTCCCCTAATTAGGCTCCTTATGCTTATTATCTATACAATCAGAACTTTCAAACTATGTTGGTTATGAAAATTTCAATTGTCCTCATCCAAGCATACTACCACCATCTCAAGCAGGCAATTGAGAAAGTTCATAATAGTCCATTCATGAAAATACAGTGAAAAGAAATCAACAAACCTACATGTGGTATATTCATAACTATATTTAGCACTACTCAAAGAATATGTCATGATACTAATATTATTTAGATCAAGATGTGTGATGCTCCGGGATGGGGGTCAGTAAGTTTTTAGTAAAAAAGTTAAAATTAAAGTAAATAAGGTAGATTAAATGAGGAAAATAAAGAAAAAAACAAATAAATATACGTAGAAAGTAAATAAATATCATCAGCGGTCACCATCAAGTGAATGCCACGAAGGTGGGGCCGAGATCTTATTCTTATTCACCATTATGTGGTCGCTTACTATGAAGGCGAGTAGGAAAAAAATAACAATAATGATAATAGAAATATAAGACTACTGAAAATCATCGTAAATCATTGTCTTTAAAATAAATTAAAATATAGAAACTCACAAAGACGACACGACATCAATGTCGGATCGGGACAAGTCGTACAGTACACGCATCATACAACAGTCTCAAAGAAAATACCATATCTATTTATAGAGGCAAGTTTCGATCCTAGAACCTTCCTTTCTCTTCAAACCTGGAAAGGGGATTTTTTTAAAAGAATAAGAAAACATATGCGGAAGGCTCAGTAGGATAATTATTTAAAACAAATTATTTTAAAATAGTAATAAAAAAATAGAGAATTATTCACAAACTGTTTTATTTGAGATGAATCTAAAAGTCTTAGCAAATCAATAAAAACACTTACTTGAAAGAGCAACTTGATAAAGCATTAACATATGGGTTTTGAAAATCCGAAAGGAATATCAAAATACAATTCTTCAAAATCAAAGACAGAAATTATTTTCAACAATCATTCAAAAGGTCAACACTTGGCCAAAACAGTTTAAAAATGGTTGTCAAAGAAAGGGATAGGAATATCATACTTTATTGATAGGAATATCATACTTTATTTGACATCCAATAACGTAAACTCCAAATAAAATTTAACGTATACTCCATATATGTTTAAAACCTTGCAAACTGCATTTAAAATCAGAAATCACATTTAACAAATATCATTATGTTAATTTAATTATCAGTGTGCCTTTTGACTCAAAATAATCATAACACAAAATCACAATTCTTTTTAAAATATTTCTAAATCATTAAACATTGAAAACTACAAAAAAAAAATATAAATTTCAAAGTTCACAGTTGGCCTCCTAAACATTCTGGTTTGGGCTACCAAACCTACACAGTTCGGCCTGCCAAACTCCAAAACTGACCTACTGAATTGGCTTGAGTGACATGAATTCGGCCTGTTGAACTTATGAATTTGGCATGCCGAACATCAAGTTCGGCCTATTGAGCTGGCAATTTTTTGAAATTTCTAAGTTTTGAGTTTCGGCCTCCCTGACCTCAAAACCCAAATTTAAACATGTTTTTCAATTTCCAGAGCATAAAAATCACATAGAAAGCATAGAAACATAGTTTAAAAAACAACTAGAAATCATTTTTCTCATATTTAAACTCAATTCCACAATTGATTTAAAAATGAAAGAAAAATGTCAAAACTTGTTTAAATCAATTTTTGCTTAAATCAAGTTTAGATTCACTATAAAATAGTTTCTACAACTTAAATTGAACATCATTTGAGCTTGAAGAAGCTTGGATTCAACATTCAAAGGACATTTGAAAAATTGAAAATAAAAACTTTGAAATTTTAAGGAGAAAGAGGAGGCTAACCTCAATGATGTTTTTGGAAGAAAAACTTGATGATTTAAACTTGTTTCTTAGCTTCAAATCAGCGGTAATGGAGCTTGAGATTGAAAAATTTTGGAGAAAAATGAGAGAGAGAGACAGGAGTGAAAGAGAGAAAGAGAGAGAGGGAAAGAAAAATAAAAGAATGGCTCAAGGGCATTTTTGTAAGTATGGAAAAAATATAGTGTACAAATATTATTTGGTATTTTAAGAACTAAAAATCAAATTTTTAAATGTAACAGATGAAATAAAATCTTAAATGACTAAAATTAACATTAAATTCCCACTTGACACACTTAATAATTAAACTTAACATAATAAATCCCACTTTAAAATTAAGGGGTGTTACAAGATGAAATCCCAACTATGTTTGAGTCTCACATAACTTCCTTTTGATATTGATAAATCTTATATGTAGGGTTTATTATGTAAATCATATTTATTTATGTTTTTTTTAAAATTTGTTGTATTTTAAAGGATTAAAGATATATTAATAAATACTTTTTATAATTTTTGTAATTATTATCAAACTTTTCACCGATATTTATATTTTTTTAAAATTTTCTTAAAATTAAAGTATCAATTTTCATGTGTGTTCCATCCACGTTCATAGCCTATACTTTGGTTTTGTTTGGGTATCTTGACAAGTTTCTCGTTTTACGTTTTCTAATAATAAGCCAAATATGCTTCTAATTATGTTCTCTGTTTTTTTTAGCACCAAAAACCTTGCAGGTCCTCTTCCATTGAATTAGTTACATTTCCCATCAAGTTTCTGATTTTTTGGTGCACGTCATTCGCAGTAACCGGTCTTCAAATTATTTGAACAAACTCTTGTCTCATGAGACTACTACAAACGCCATCTTTAATGCAAATATCATTGTTAATATTATATTTATCACTAACAAATATAAAAATAAAATATTTAATGTGTTATTTTGTTTTTGTGTTCTAATACATGATATACTTAAAATGTCATATGTGACCGTGAGTTATACAATCTTTTATTATTTATTGATTTGACATTTTTCTAAACATTTACCAGTTAAATATTAACAACTTATGATACAATTGATCAAAAAAATTAGGATTAATGTTGGTTTTATTATTATAATTATTATCACTTACATTTTCTGATTGACATTGCGATTTACTTAAAACTGTTTAGGCGGTTGAGCGTGTGTTTCACTCAAGATAAGTTGGCCGAATCAATTTTTTATTTAAAAAATTATGCAAACAAGTTGAGACGATGGAGAAGGTTTGAGTGTTTAATAACATACTTGAAACCAAAACACTTTAGCTGTGAGAGTTTTATAGAGTAGCAAATTTTTGCTTCATTATAGCATGTGAGAGCTTGTCAGTTAGCATTTGGTTCCTTTATTGGCATAGCATCACTGCAATTGTCACGAATTCACGATTACGGATGAGGTGGTGATGAGTAGGGCACGTGCCCCCCATTTAAATTTTTGAAATTTAATTTTTCATCCATATGAATTTTTAAAAATTTTTGATATTAAATTTGTATTTGGCTAAGGGTGGTTCACACCACAAACTTAGTTATGAACAGTGTAAAGCTCTCACATGCTACAATAAAAAGAAAAAAAGTTGTTATAGTGTAAAGCTCTCACATGTTACAATAAAAATAGTTCTCACCAATGGTTCTCACCACTAGCCAAACATCCTATAATTTTTGAAAGAATTATAATCGAGTCGCTTACTAGTTAAAAGATGTTATACACCATTTAAAAAACAATTATAATTATGTCTCATTTTCAAACATTTGGGTTCTTATCTTCTGCACTTTTCCCTTTGCGGATCTTACCAGCAAGATTCTGTATTTATACTCTCTTTAATTTCTTTGTTATCCAAACTAGACATATTGTACTTTAGGCCAATAAATAGGTCATTTACGATAATAGTTGGAACCAATATTTTTGATTTGAGAACTGTAACATGTAAGAGTTTTATACTGTTTATAATTGTAACTGATAGCTCTAACTGTTTTTCCATACGGCCTATAAGTTACTGTTTTTGCTGTTGATTTACTGCTATATTCCTATTCTTGTCTAGTTCCATAGGACTGTCACATTTTTTTTTTCCTTAAGCAAATTGGAAGATTAGGAATCTATTAATGAGGGATAATCTTGCTACAAAATTAAACATTGTTACGATGCTAGATTATCGTATTATTGAATTCATGCGAAACTTGTAGTTTGAATTAATCACGATTTCACATCAAAATACTCAACTTAGTACACCTTTGTGGTAACTTATTCGCTTTCCTTTTTAAAATGAGTTTCGTTGCTATACAAGTTATTTCAATGATGGAAATTTAGTGACATGAGATGAATATAATCTTAAATTTCAAAGCCCTACAAAGAAGAAAGAAAGAAAGAAAAAGAAAAAAAGTACCATAACAGAGAAAATGTTGAGCTTTTAAGAGCCAAGTTTTAACACTAAAGTTTCAATTGCTATAGTGTAAGGCTTT
>CAMOHE010048045.1:0-11014 GCA_946598075.1 Artocarpus hirsutus
TAATACTATCAACAACAAAAAACCATGAACCGAGTCTTATATGCACACATACATGATTTTTTTTTTGAATACATTTATTTGAAAAGCATTTATATACAGGTGCAATAAATGCATTTGAACTTTCATTTGAATTCAAAGACAAACATGCAATCCGATTACAACGCATAGTGAATGCCGAGAATGGTTGCAATAAATGTTCGGCACCGATTATTGCGCTTTGTTCTTTACTGCTTTTCATCCTAATACACAAACGCATCCAGGTGCTTGATTTTAGGAAACAAAGAACAATAAAAAATTTCTTATTTTACTGACGTAAACAACTATGCTCACCAAAACATTTATAACCGTAATTTTACCCTAATTGCACCGGAGATTATAAATAACTTGATTCATTGACTGACTGACAGAAAACGAATTGTATATGTGCTATTATATAGTAATTGAATAAACCCATAATCAATTCTTCTAATCGCAACGGAAGAAGAATATAGCGTAATTTAGAATATAACCTAAAGGAAAATTTTGAGTTTGAAAAACCTAATGCTTTGAATACCACATGTAAAACTTTAAAGTTTGTAATTCCCAGAAACTTAGAACTCAATAATTTTCACAGGAAAAGATTTAGAGCGTACCTTGATTCATAGCTTTAATTATTCAGAAGTTCTGGAACAGAAATTGTAAGACAAGAAGAACCTAGTTTCTCTCTCTAAACACAAACAATTTCTTTTAACGTATTTTTCTGATGGAGAGAAAGAATACAATTGATTGGGTGGAGAGAGGACTAGACTCCTATTTATAGACCCTCAATAGGTACCTTTCCATCAAAGCACATATCTCTTCAGATATGGACATATCTTTTCAGATATAGACACATCTTTTAATAAAAGTTGTAACCCCTCATAGCCAATAGAATATTAGTATTTAAATAATTATTAAACTAAATATATAAATAAATAAATCTGATAAATTTTATAGACCCTTAATTAATTATATGGGCCATAATTCTAACAGTTTTCCCTTTCTTGCCTGTAGTCAATGTTGTTATATGCTTTAATTCCTTTTTTTATTTTTCGTGGTTTATTTTCTTCTTGGTAATTTTTGTATTTCTTTCTCATAAAGATTCTATCAATCCCTTCAAGTCCCTCGGTGGTGGTCACTCAGCCCTTCGTGATACTAGAAGCTGTCGTGTCATCATTGGTGGTCTCATATGTGTGATAAGAGATTTTGCTGTTAGTCATGTGGTTTCTATTTTATTTCGTTAAGGCAATGTTGTTTCCACTATTCTTGTTTTTGTACTGTATGCCTTACTTCATTCTAGTTGTGTTAGGAGGTGGCTTCCCCGCTCTTTGAGAAGGTAGTATGCCTAGCCTTCTAAATGTGATTTTATGCGGTGTGTAGGCGGCCTTTAGTATTATAGGTTTCTCAATCTTAACTGATCAAAGGTTTCTATTAACTGTAGAAATATTATTGAATTAGCCGCTCATGTGCTCGAATTTGTTGTGCCTAGTTGGTTTTCTGAAGTCGGAATTTGGTTTACATTTCTCCCATTTAAGCATTTTCAATCAAAATTGCTGGTAGATCCGGTTTATGTTTGGGATCAAGTTTCCTGTATAAGGTGATTTTTGCCAGAATTGTGGTTTGTATTTTCTGCTTTGATAAATATGAATCTTTCTCCTAAAAAAGAATAAAACTAAAAAGAAGCCTTTTGAAGGCATTCATATAGGACTTTTTTTCTCTCTTTATTTATCATAATTTTATGGTGGACTTGTGCCAGCTTACGAAAATTAAGGCTGATTTTTTTTTTTTTTTTGTGAAAAGATTAAGGGTAATAATTTTGAGCAACGAATTATCTAGGACAGTATAATAAGATATTTCGTCCGATATCCATCCTTGAGAAAATATTTACAATTTATATATGCAATTTAAATCCCTGAAACTTAACAAGTGCTGTAATCGGAGAGCAACAGTACCAAGTGTTAGTAGTTGATATCATGTACCTCTCTCTCTTGAGGGTAAAGTTGTTCGGAAGTGCCACTTCCCTCTCCCTCCAGGCAAAACAATGGATGAGGAGGAACAATGAATGGAGACAACTCTGGCTAAAGGTGCAAACAGCAGCTACTTGAATAGTGGATCGTTGGGACTGGCGAAGAAACAACATGTAAGGCGCCATGGTCGATGGAGGTCATCTTTAGTGTGATGGATTTGTGGTTATGGGCTTGCCAGGTATCATGTACCTCTATCTCTTGAGGGTTTAAAAGTTGTTCGGAAATAGCACTTCCCTCTCCCTCTAGGCAGAACAATAGATGAGGAGGAACAACAAATGGAGATAACTCTGGCTAAAGGTGCGAACAGAAGCTGCTGGAATAGTGGATTGTTGGGACTGGCGGAGAAACGACACGTAGGGCGCCATGGTCGATGGAGGTCATCTTTAGTGTGATGGATTTCTGGTTATGGGCTTGCCAGGTATCATGTACTCTCTTGAGGGTTTAAAAGTTGTTCGGAAGTGCCACTTCCCTCTCCCTCTAGGCAAAACAACGGATGAGGAGGAACAACGATTGGAGATAACTCTGGCTAAAGGTGCGAACAAAACTGCTTGAATAGTGGATTGTTGGGACTGGCAGAGAAACGACATGTAGGGCGGTCGATGGAGGTCATCTTTAGTGTGATGGATTTGTGGTTATGGGCTTGCCAGGTTAGGAAAAGGATGGTAGCGTCGTCAGATGACTGGGAGGGAGATGGTTCGATGGTGGTGACAGTTGATTTCTTCCTTTTGCCATAGTGATTTCTCTATACAATTATGTTGTTTGTTTTAATTGTAATGAAGGCTATGTTATTTTCGCTATCTTTTCATTGTTTCTTGGCGTTGTGTCTTCGGCTTTACTTTATAATAATGGAGGTGTGGTTTCCTTATCTTTCGATTATATTAATTGTATGTCTCATTCATTTGACTTAGTTATCGGTAGTGCCGTAGTGTGTATAATGGTGTTTGACTATATTTGCTTTTATGTCCCCAGTATTTGGAGTTTGGTCTTAGTCAACTAGTTTTATTCATTACCTGTGGTGGTCCTCTTTGTGGGCTTTGGTTGCGCTTGATTGTTTATATGCCGAGTAGGCATTTTGTCAGGTTTTGGTACTTGTGTTCGCCCTTGTGCTTCATCCATTTTCATTGTGAATCCAGTCAATGTTCGTGATTGAATTCCCTTATAGTTGATGGTCATTTGTGACTATGTTTAAGTGCGATGTATGCATGTTATGTTGTACTTGTAATGTCGATTATAAATAGAATACCAAATAGAACAAAATTTATTTAGAGATTTAAAAAAAAGTTGCACAAATAACTTTTGAAAATATGTATTTGTTTTATCTGGACCATCAATATATACTTTTGGGTCTAACTACTTTGAGACTTAAGAAATATACAATTTTAATCTCTTAGCTAATAAATGAATTATTTTTAGACGAAATATGACATGGACATTATGGGTAGGTTTTACGATAAGTAAAATAGTAAACAAAAAAATATTATTTTTAAAGTAGGAATAAATAAAGATTTGCCTCGATAACACAATTTGATTTTTAATTTCAAATATATGATTTTATAGTTTTTTTTAATATTGTTTTTTATTTTTTTATCTTTTTTAACCTGCACGTGTCATTATTGCGCTAGATTATGTCCTGAAATTGATACTTTATTAATTACAAAGTCAAAACTGTATATTTTATTAACTAAGTAAAATTTCAATTTAGTCTTTCAACCTAAATAAAACTAAAAATATTGAGACATATACACAGAAAAATTTGAAACTATTTAAGTTAGAATTGGTCACAAACAATGACATTATTTAAGAAAGTTGAAATCGTAGGTTTAAAAAATTTATGAGAGAGGTCAATAAAATTAAAATAGAGAATGAAACATAAAAGGAGAGAACATTTAAGGTAGAAACCATAGTAGATAAAATCAAAAAAAATAAAGAGAGAAAAAAAGTAAAGTATGTAATATAAGAGACAGTGGTAAGCAAATAGAGTTTAAATTAAAAAAAAAAATAGAGATTCTGGTAAAATGCTGAAAAAGTAAGAAAGAAAGAGAAGAAAAAGGTAAAATATTGAAAAAATAAAAAAGGAAAAAGAAAACATTGTTTTGTAGGAGAAAACGATAGAAATTTAGAAAAAGGGGGAAAAAGAAAAACACAATAACAGTAGAGTTAAAAAAAGATTTAAGTATAAGATTATAGTAGACAAATAAGCTCCTAAAAAGTTAAAAAGAAAAGTAAAAAAGATCAATAAAAACAAAGAATGGAAAAAAAAAACAAAACAATGTTTTGCCCTCACCATTTCATCCTTATTTTGTACAAATATACACTGCCACATTGGAATTATTTTCTCAAATGTTTTGCCCTTCTCCTTCTATTGTAGACATATTTATTAGTTTCCTATTTGATTTTTTTTATGGTCTATATGATATTTTTAGGTCAAAATATTTATCAAATGTGCAAACGTGTGGTCTTATTTTGCCCTTACCATTTCATCCTTATTTTGTACAAATGTATACTGCCTCATTGGAATTATTTTCTTGAATGTGCCCCTACTTAAGTACCTTTCTCTTTCTCATATGTAAACTCTAGTAGTTTTTTGATTGATCCGTATCAATTTTTTCCCCTCGAATATGCTTTATCTATATCTATATATGAGTTCAAGCTTTTGATTCGGACCAAACGCACCCATAAAATATTCAATCGAATTAGGTTTTGATGGAAACTTACTGTTGGTGCACTTATTCTTTCCTTTTTGATGAGGTAAGATTCTTTGAGTATTTGGGTTTTTTTCAAAGAATGAGAGAGAGTTAGAGAGACGAGAGTGAGACTGAAGGAAGGGGAAGGAGTTTTGGTTCCTGATATGCAGGCTGCATTAGTATAAAAGTACCAAAAAAATATACTTGTACATAAAAATAAAAATAAAAAAACCACCAAAAGAAATCTTTCTGGATACAATTACTCCCAAACTGACTAATGGCGCAACCAAATGAGGTGGAGATAGTTGTGATCTGCACAGTGGCTCCTCCTCCTCCTCCGGCTGTGTAATGTCCTAAATTTAATTAATTATAATTAATATGCAAGCCTAGTGAAGTTTTATTTTTAATTAATCACTTTTGTAATATTCCTTTTTATAACTATTTGCATTTTTACTTATTTTGTTTTATCATATTTTATTTTATTTTCAGCAATTATTAAACTACTTTAAAGAAAATTCTGGTATGCCATTTTATTATTTAAATCTGTTTTAATTAAATTACACCCTTTTTTCCTTAATATTACTTATTCAAAATCAGACCCAGCAAATGCCAAAATCCTAAACAGGTCCCTTGTCATCCTTAGACCCTTTTACGTGGCTCTTCCAGGGCTTGAGAAGAGAACTCTGAAAACTCTCCCCAAAAAAACCAGCTACATCATATGGTTTTAGACAAAACCGTCTTCAAAATTGTGATTAAATGCTAAGCTAACTCTAAACACCCATTCACTCACTCACTCATACACACACTCTCACTCTCTGTATCTCGCTCTCCTCTCTTTCTCTCTCTCTCTCTCACACATACACACATACACACATTACTTTCTCTCCCCCTCTTCCATTTTCTAGTTTCAAAAACTCATAGCCAAAGTCTTCCATTTCAAAGCAAAACAGAAGCAAAATCCCAACTCTAGACCTTGTTTTTCTAACAAAACTAAAGTTAAAAACATTGTAACTCAATTATGTTCTAATTTTCAGAATTTACTTCTGGTTTATAACTTTAGAATTTCTATATTTTAGTACTGGTTTTGGTATTTGTTCACTATATATGTTTTGAGGTTTTTATGTCAAAATGTGTTATGCATGTAGAAACTGTAGGAGCTGATTATGATTTTAATGTGTCTGAGAATGATGGAAAAACATTTATGAAAGTTGTACGTGATTTATATGAACTAATACACGAGATTAAACAGACTAATGCTCACAAATTTGGATTAAACATGCCTTTGAACTTGATTTTCTGATTTTTAGAGTAATTGTGAGAAATGTTTGAATAATGATGGAATAGAGTTATATATCTGTGAAAATAAGTTTAAATGATTCATAAAATGTTTTTGGATCGTTAGGACACCTCTTGAATGCATTAGAAGTGATTTTGATCTGTATAGATTTAGATTAAGTTTGAATTTTTGAAACAGAGCATTATGGTCGCAATGTCATAGTCAACTACAATATGTGTAATGCAGTCAACCATATAATCATAAGACATGCGATCGAAGTGTAACCTGGTCAACCGCCTAGCACCAGAAGGTATTGTTTGGACTAACCTAAACCCTTCTTTTGTTCTAAATAAAATTTTAAGTGTGTTTAACTTGTTTATTTGATTAAATATTTCTGTTTAAGTGTTTTAAAGAGTGATTAAAAGGTTATATATACAACCATGAGACTTCAATGATTTTTGGCATACTAAAACCCGTGAAATTCATATATTAATGGATTCTAGTTTAAGTTCCATTATTGATGTCAAGTTTAGGCTTAAGGTTGTTCGCTGACCCTGTAGAGCTAATGTTTAGCGGAGTGGGATTATGGTATAGATGTGTTTTGGTGCTAGGAATTGAAGTAAGACTCTATAACCCTTTCCTTTGTGGCCATGATTTTAATGAGTATTTGGCCAGATTACACATTAAAAGTACTTAAGAATTGAATTGCATTTGAATTTTTTTCAAATATTTTGAAGATATGTATATAAAAAATGACTCTTAAATGAATATCGACATCTCGGTATAAGTATCATCGAGTGGGATACTGCAATTTAAAGACCATTTTATTTTGTTTAGCTAATTAGATTTTATTTATGTTTTTCTTTTAGTTTGTTATAATTTGTTTATATTATTTGTTATGATATTAAACTTGGTTAATTTGAGTATGTTAATTTTAAGTTTATTTTATTATTTAGCTAATTAGGTTTAATTTATATTTTGCAAGTCGATATTGTTTGAAGTTGGTTATAAATTATTTGAATAATTTATTGTGAGATTGAAAATGATTGCTTTTGGGTATATTAGTTTTAGTTTTCTTTTGTTATTTAGTTAATTAGGTTTAATTTATGTTTTAAAAGTAGATTTGTTATTTTGTTTGAAATTAGTTATAAATTACTTTTGTATAATTTATTATGAGATTGAAATTGATTGATCATTTTAGATATGTTAGTTTTAGTTTTCTTTTGTTATTTAGTTAATTAGGTTTAATTTGTGTTTTATAAGTGGATATGGTATTGGAAATTATTTAAAATTAATTATAAATTTGTTGTTGTTAGATAATTTTAAATTTGTTGTCAGAGTGAGAATCATTACCTTTGTCAAAGTCTTTACCAACATGCAAGCTTTGAGAGTCAAAGATCATCAGCTATAAGGTGACAAATTTAATCATATCTCAACCTTCAAGAGCTTGAAGCAGTTCAAAGAATTACTTCACAAAAATTGTCGCAAGTATAGAGGTCAAGATCATATAGTGGACGAGCTTAGTGAGACTCTTAAGAGTGTTGAGACAAAACCGAACAACACATAGTCGATGTAACAAAATGACCAAATTCAACGAATGTCATGGGTAAATCTAAATCAAAAAGTTACCAGATTTCCTATAATCAAACATAACGTCAATCATGAGATAAGGGGAGACAATCCCGAATTTTATTAAGGAAAAGGAATATTCTCAAATTTTGAGAGTCGATCCACTTAATATTTTACCAATTTGTAAAAGGCTATAAATAGGGTTCAAAACCCACAAAAGTGGCCTGAAGTCTCATATTAAGTATTGTATGTGTAATTTTCTTAGAATGTAGTGAAATCTGTCTCTAAAGGAGCGTGGCTCATAACAAGGAAACCACTAGAAATTCATGGTGTTTATTATTTATTTTGCATTCTTCTTTACACAAAAATAGTGAGGGCAAACATTGTGATAAGTATTATTTCTTAAGAGAATTGTTGGCGAAATTCCACCAACAACGCCTATGACTAGAAAAAATTTGGCAAAACAAAAAATATTTTATCTATTAAAAAATTAAAAATCCCAAAACATCAAATTTCCAAAAAAAAAAAAATATATTTTAAGTTTTATGATTGTTTAAATTTCAAAATATTTTGTGAAAATATTTTGTCAAGAAGAAAAATATAGTTTATAAACAAGTTTGATCTAATTAAGAGTATATTTATCTTATCTTTATCTTTTCTATCCAAAACATATGCAATGGATAAAATTGAAATAAGTTTTTAAATTCAAAGGATACTTATATAGTTTCTAAAAACATAGCGACAAATTGAGAAATAATGAAAACTATAAAGTATAGTTATATAATTAACCCTTCTTTCAAATAACATTTTTCATGTGTAAGCCATTTTTTTATTCATCCCATTAAAAGCTTTTTCTCTTCCAAATTTACTCATAATTTTCTTTTTTTCTTTTTTCTTTCTTTCTTTCTTTTTTTTTTTTTGGCTAAACTAAGCCTTTAAGAAAATAACTAATCGAAGAGCACACGTGGACTAAGCATGGTAACAAAAAAAGTAAAAAAATTAAGGAGGAAAAATAAATGTATGAAAAAAGGTCAAGAATTAAAAGAAAAACAAAGAAAATGGTAGAAAAAAGAAAAAGAAAAAGAAAAAGAAAGAGAAAAGGATTGAAAAGTTAAAAAAAAATCACATCTACAAGGCCATCATGCTCGTCTGATCAAGATTAATGACAACATCCTGAGGGACTATCAAAAATTAAAACCTTGCTGAGTTGTAGCATAGTCGTTATTGAGTAAAGTGGTAAGCAAGGGTCATTCTCACATGAGAACATGTCAAATTTAAAAACCTAAAATTAAACTAGACACAAAAATGGGGTTTTTGGATTTTTTTTACTAAATTAATAATTAAAACTAAAATAAATAAATAAAAGATTATAAAGCAATTATAATTAAAACTAGTTATAAGTTCATTCATCCCTATTAAACGTTAATTATATAGATAATCATAGAATTTATTTCCAAATATTCTATTGAGACTAGTAACAGTAGATAAAAACAAGCTCTGCTATCCCGATCCTTTCTTACTGTGTAGATTTAATAAAACAATTGCTCTATTTAACCCTTTTCCATCAAACAACCTAGGAAAAAGCTCACTAAGTTTAATCTAACAGGAGTATTATGTTGAAAAAGATAGGTTATTCTAGGCAACAAAAACATAGAAGTTAGTTTCATTAACCTATGTCGTATTCCAAATGCAATCATATGTAAACTTGACCATAATCGATGATCATAATTTGCTACTAATGATTAAAATAACAAGACAATTATGGATCAAACATTCTAATCTAGTAATAGACAATTCTTAAATTATATCTAGTTGTATGCCTAAATATAATAAGAAAATCATCATAAACATTAATTCGAGTGAAATACAAATAATTTCAAATGGAAATTCAGAAGTAATTCGTATAATTTTCTACATAATCAATTTTAAAGTTTAGAATTCACCCATTTTAGTTACAACTAAATTAACATAATTACAAAGGAAAAGAGACAAAGAGTAAGAGTAAGAGTAAAGAATGATTTTTGCGTCGGGAAGCTGCCGCCACCATCAAAGCTTTCTCCATGGTCTCTTCCTCCTCCTTAGCTACTCAAAAATTCCAAAAATAGAGTCAAAAAATGTCTCCTCCAAACCCTCCTCTCATATGCCATAAAGGGGTTTATTTACCCCTCCAAATTTTGAGCTTTGAAGTCTCAAATTCGAGTAAAAATTAAGACATGCACATAGGCGGGGAAAAACGGTGCGACAGTGTGCAAAAAGTGGATCAAAAACTGTAACGCCCGCCTAATTTGATGTAACGGATAATGTTAGGTTAATGACGATGTTAATGTTATATTAATGATGATGTTAAGTGATATACTCATGATAAGTGCTATGATATATGATAAATGGTGCTAACCATTTTATTTTAAGTGTTATGACAGGTGACGCTCGCGTGGATTTGATGTGCTCAAATGTTCATGTCATTAATGTTATGTGTTTAATTATATTTTTTATGGACAATTATATGTTATGAATGAATTTTGAGTGTTCAGGTAGTTCGGCAGGCCGAAATAATGTTCTCTGAACGGCAAGCCGATGGTATATCATCGGTAGGCCGGACTTCTGAGATCGGCAGGTCGAACTTCTGAGATCGGCAAGCCGATGATAACTAACAAGTAGTCAGCAGAAATTTTACAAAATTATGATAAAGTTGAATTTATTTATGGACGTTTTATTCTGATTAAGTAACATAATTATGGTATGATTTCTTTAATTTTGGTAATGAAACATTTGACTTTTGAATTTATTGAATTTAATGGATAAGTTTTCCCGTTTTACAAAAGTGAAATATGGCAACTCGATCCGTTCTTGGAAGTTCTGATTTTTTTCCCCTTAATCTCCGCTTTCCTACACGAATTTTTGGCCCCCAATTAATCAGAAAATTCTGATTTATTTCAAAGAATGGGAGTTTCATTTTTATCTCTCTCTCTCTCTCTATCTCTCGAATTTCACTCACTCTCTCTCTCTCTCTCTCGATTTTCCTCTCTCTCTCATTCTCTCTCTTTATCACATTTCTTTCTTTCTCTTCCTCTCAAAAATTTTTCCAGTTATTATTTGTTAAAATACTGAAAATTTCTTTGGAGTATGTTCAAGGAGTTTTAAGAAGAATTCATCCTAAGGTATGAGTTAAATTTTTTTAAGTATTTCTGAAATTTTTCTTCTCTTCAAATTGACTGCCATATTTTCATCTATGAGTTTTATTTTACTCTGAATTTTTAGTATGATATATATACATGTGTTATGTGATTTTTCCCCCAAGTCTCACGATATTTTGAATTTTATATATAAAGTTATGAGTTTTCTATTCTCCACCACTCACTGTGATTGTTGCTGACTGTTTTTGTGTATATATGTATGGTTGTTATTTTTGTTGTAAATGAATGTGTTATTTCACGAAATTT
>CAMOHE010048046.1:0-45256 GCA_946598075.1 Artocarpus hirsutus
TAACCCTAGGTGGATATCAGCATAGGATTGGAGAGGAGTCCGCTGACCGGACTTACGACCCGTAGAAGAATTTGGTAGGTTAAATTACAATTCAAGGCATGTAAGATTTTTAACATTCTTTACTTTCGGACTATGGTTGCGTCATAATATTGTCGGTACTATATGTGTGTGCACAATATATGGGCCAGTGGGACTCATACGCGTTCCACCCCATATTTAATTATTTTAATGTTATTTCTAGTTGTTTAATTATTATGATGATTCATTTTATTCCTTTAACTTATTCTATTCAAACGATTTTCAAATTATCACATTTTTACTTATAAATTTGATTCTAAAACCTTGTTTTTAACTAAATCTTCATCTTAATTAACTTAATTAAACCACCACGTCACCTCTCGTACTCCGGGGTGTGACATCTGGTGGAGGAGATCGTTATCATTTCTTGATGGTCATGGAGATCACAATAGTTATAGAACGGGCTTGTGAGTTGCGAGTTTGTTTGCTGGAACAAAATTTTGAATAATCTATTAGGAAATCAATCTGCTATATTATACTGTATAGCTGCAAAATATTTTTCCCTTTTCCCTTATCGGATCCTTGAGATTTTGTTTGAAAAGGTTTTGTCGGTGATAAATTTTGTTCATACTCTATTCATTCACTTTGACTCTAGAATTTTTTAGGCCTTCACACACTCAAACAATGGAATCATTGTTGGTTATGAGATTGTTATTTCTTCACACATTTTTTCCTAGATAATCTCTCATCCATTTCATTTTACTTCCAATGGCAAGGCTGTCATTCGAATATAATTGCAAAGATTTTATAGGTTATAGTCCTATACTCCATTATGAACGGACAAATACCATTAGTTTCTATTACGCGGTCTTTCCAAGATGCTCTATTGTCCTAGATTCAATAAATTAGGGGCATTGGAGTTTTGATTACGTTTTTATTAATAGCCGATGATAAGTTAAAAATTAATATTTTTCCACCTCTATGAGAAAATCGACTATCCAACTTTTGATGCTCTAAAATACCAGTTTTGCAAAAAGTCCAAGAGGTTAAGGTTGATAATGTTAAAGTTGATTAAAAATAAATGGTCAAGAATAATTGCTGCTAATGTGAACATAAAAAATGATCAGCTACCACTGTGAACATCAAAAATGGTGTACTAACAGTGTGAACGTCAAGAATGGTGTACTATTAGTGTAAATATCAAGAATGGTACGCTAACAGTGTGAACGTTAATATTGGTGGGCTATCAATGTGAATGCTAAAAAGAAGGAAGAAGGATTGGTAACTATAAATTCCTCATCTCCCTTAGTTGTTTAGCATCCCAAGTTTGAATGAAAAATATAAGCTTTACGAAGAAAGCTTGAAAGAAAATTGAGTGAGTAATTTTTTGGCTATAGTTGAGTTTTGGATGTGAGGAAAATTACTAAAAGTGTGGTTATAACAATTTTTCACATAGTGAATGTTTCTCTAGTTGACTCTGACAACAACAGTGGTTTTTCTCCGGTTCAAGAGTTTTCTACGTAAATACTTGTGTTGTGTTTTCTAATTTCTCTATTGTTCTTTGATATTCTACAAAGGAGGTTCTTGGGAGGGAGATTTGGTGATCCAAATTTCTCAACAATTGGTATTAGAGCCTTAGTTCCTTGGTGCACAATAATTCTAGTAGTGGACTTGGAAGTTTGTTGCCAAATTACATTCATGTGAATAGTAAAATTCATATATGAATAATGAATTACTATTCAAAGTTATGGTGGTGCTATTCAAGAATACGATGGTATTGTCCAACAATGCAGTTTGCAAAAAAAGCTTGGAATGATCCAAAGAAGCTAGAACTAAAGTTTGAAATAGATATGTAAGAGATTATTTCAAAATGTGTTGAGTTTGAGGTGTAGAAATTTGATAAGTAGATTGATATTTGTTGGAAAAACAGGTATGCAGCGCAATTTTAAAAATTTTAAATCAGAATATTTTTCAAAACACAAGTTTGACATGCTATATACATAAATTAACCAGATTATACTAACCTTTGTATGCTGAAAAGCTTTTGTAATCTGTAAAGAGAAGAATGTTTTAAAAAAGCCTCAACCAACTGGTCTCTTTTGCTATTCTCTATCCACGATCGAATTGTGTGTAGGCACACATCATATAGCTCTTCTATCAGTAACTCTCCTTCCAACCAATTAAGAAGGCCTAGAGTAAAGGTTAGTGATTGTGAACAAAAGCTCTCTAAGAGTTTCAGAGTATCTAATACTATAGTACTCACTCTTAACTTCTCAATTGATCTAAATAACTTAGAAAACTCACTCCCTATTTATAGAGATCGTTTCCAAGGTTAGTCATTATCAAATAAGGCCTCAAAAATTTGAATTTAGATCAAATTTTGTTAAAATCGCATAAAAAACACGTGATCAAATTATCATTAGATAGGTAAGCTAAATTAACGAATCGGCCTGCCGATGGCTGAGGTTGCTCCATCGGCAGGCTAAACTAACCAATTGGCTAGTCAAACTTACGATTATATAATCCTTAAGAATATTTTATTCCCCCCTCTTTGAGATTCTTTGGATAGAGCATCAGTTTTAATTCAAATAACCCAATAGAGAAGTTATCTGATTAAAATAGTCATATCTAGATAATCTCTTGGAAAATAAATATTCCTGATAATTCAACAAGTTTATCTTGAATTAATTTATAAAAATTAATTCAACCAATAAACAGACATTAATTATCTGATCCTATCGAATTTCAGTCAATCTAATAATTTAACATAAGTTACTAATTTATTGGAAAAGCATACCGTATCATTACAAGATTTATTATGAGCTAGCAAAGAGGACATGATAGAACTATATAATTTAAGCTTCGATAATTATAAAATATAATATCTCAGATATATATTTTATAATTATCAACTCTAATGCTACTCTACTAAAAGCTTAGAGCTGTACTCTCAAACTATATAAAATTTCCAAGCTCCAAATTAGCTAAGTGTCCATGACATATCATAATATGTCATATCCCTATAGGATATTCATAATCAACTTAAGGATAAATTCCATCTTACCTTTCCGATTATTTTTATCTTATATTTCATTATCTCACCATTAGAAAACTTACCATCTAAGGACAATGTACTATTTGGTTACACCTATATATCCAAATGGTTAAACGTTTCAGTTTTTCAATTACAGGATAACGCGTATAAAAGAAAATATTGACTCCACCAATAGAGCTATAGGTTCCATACCTATGAATAATAGGTCTACACTATCAAGAGTCATGTTTCCAACGTACCAGTATGCACACTATCACAAAGTCAGGATGTCACCTTTTGGTATACCAAAAACATAAGTCAAAATCATGTGCCCATTAGTCATTTCAGGATTAAGATACAATACATATGATTGTCTATAGTGAATTGATTTGCACAGGTGGAATTACTAATCTAAATTAATTTCATTTTATGTCCCAATCCAATACATCGTCACCTATAACAATGCACCAATGTTTCTACTCATGGAGTTCAACTCCAATGGCTAAGACAAACCATCTCCCATCAGGGATATAGACAACATAACAATCTTAGCATGAATAAAGCGTCAAACTCTATTCCCTCGATTGCAAATCTTATGATTTTGACCATCACCTTTAAAATCATGTCTTGCGCATAATCTGTCCAACTCAATTCCACTTTATGTTTCGATCTAATACATCGTCACTTATGACAATACACTAATGTTTCTACTCATGGAGACAAACCATCTGTCATTAAGGATATAGACAACATAACAATCTTAGTATGAATAAAACATCAAACTCTATTCCCTCGATTGCAGATCTTATTATTTTGACCATCACCTTTAGAATCATGTATTGCGCATAATCTGTCCATTATATGCCTGATTCTCGAAGATTTAGACTAATAGTTTCATACTTTTGTTTGCTTATCATACATTCAACAAATATGAACGTAAAGAGGACAACAATTGGTATATGAATAATAAATAAATTCTTTATTGATAAAATGTCTTCAAAAACATATTATAACATTTTACTCCTTATGGTATATATGTCTAACAATCTCCCACTTGCACTAAGTGAGTAAATATGACATATCACGCATCCCTATAGCTTCCACATGCTTCTCAAAAACCCTTGCAGTTAGTGTCTTTGTGAATGGATTAGCCAAATTGTCCTCAAATGCGATGTTACATACAGTAACATGCTCGCCTTCAACGAAGTCCTTTATCACATGATACTTCTGATGAATATGCTTACTCTTCTTGTGAAATCCTGGTTCCTTAGCATTAGCTATCATTACAATGTTATCATAGTATAGCAATACAGCCTTATCCATGCTAGGAACTACCTCAAGTTTCTAAGGAACTTGCGGAGCTACATTGCTTCTTTCAAAGCATCACTAGCTGCCACATATTTGTTTTCTATTGTTGAATTGGAAGTGCAATCTTGTTTGAAACTTCTCCAAACAACGACACCGCCACCTAGAATAAACACAAAACCAGAAGTCGATCTCCTTGAACCCGGACATGATTGGAAATCTGAATTAGTATATCCTAGAGGTGTTACATCCTCACTTGAAAGTACAAGCATATGCCTTTGAGTCCTTCTCAGGTACTTGAAAATATGCTTAACTGCAACCCAGTAGTTCGGTCCCAAATCTGACTGAAATCGACTTACTATCCCGATTGCATAACTAATATCCAGTTGTAAGTTGCTCATTTATATAGTAGAACATGATTCAAGTTTAATAATGTTATAACAATTTTAAACTTCTTAATGGGTAAATAGGTAGAATATAAAAATACCTTCAATGGGATTCCTCCATCTTGTCTTAAATTAGGTGGGTATAAAGGTCAAAGAGTAGTAGGGTGTGGAGGTGGACAAATCATATCCACCCCGCCCTAGGGCTTTGTTCCTTTTTTTTTTTCCTTTCAAATTATTTGTTTTTATTTTCATGGGTTTGGAGTTGGTTTTGTTCATCTTTTGTGCCGTGCCGTGTGTACAAATGTACAATGTTGATGGATACGTCATACGTTTCCAAAGCTTGATATTTGGGCTCTCCCAAGCCCGTCTTTTTTGACAACAGACAAAAATGTGCATGTCATGACTCATGCTGTCCCGTGAGCAAACCATTAGTGGATGCAACACAAGCAGAAAACACATGTTCTGCTTTCTTTTTTCCTCCTTGAGAAAAAAAGAAAAAAAAGCACAAGCAGTTGAAAATATCACATGAAAACCTTCAAAAATTATTATGAACGAATATAAGATTGAGAGGCACTAGCCAACGCGCACTCCAAGGAGTGTGGACAATGCTTCAATTTAGAGGATAGCAGCCAAAGAAAACACAACATATTTTTATTTTATAGACTTACATTCATGAGAGATTCTTGAATATTTTCTTTTTTCTAAAATTTGTCATGGTAGTGAAAAATTATTCTAGTTTAATCCTTAAACTCTCTTTATGTTTCAAATTTAGTTTTTCAATGGCATTCTCTTAAATTTTGGATGAAAAATAGATAATCTTATAATTTCATCTTAAAAAGATGGACACACTCATAGTTTGATCATAAAAGACCCAAAACATACAGTCTAACCCCTTTATCGTTTAAACCATAGAGCAATCCCTTTTGTTGCAAACAAAGAAAAAAATAGAAAAAAATTGCAACAATAATCTAGCTTGAAACTAATGAACCATATAGATAAGTCTGAATCAAACTCAACATAGATAAGTAGGTGATTTTATTTTTTAGGTTTTTTTCCTTTTAAATTTATGTTGTGTTTCGACTCTAGGTTTTTTTTTTTCCCTTTTTGGAGCAAAATATGATTATAGACAAGTTTTTTAGTCTTTTTTTGAATTTGGAGGAAAACTTAATTATATACAAACTTATTTAATTTTGTTCAATATTCATGAATTTAAATGTATGATTTTTATAAAGTGAATTAGACTTTTAATGTCCTTTTTGCAAGAAATGTTAGGAAAGGATATTTAGTTGTGTATTTATAACTTACTTACCATCAGGTTAACTCTTTCTATCTAAAATTTTACAAAATCTAACTAGTGGACAAAATTTGAGACATGAAAAAAATTCAAAGGTTAAGTTTGAACAATTAAAAAGTAATTTTATAAACCTTTGATGGATAACTTTATTGTACATACAGAAACTCTATGTAGTGTCCTACCAAATAAAATTGTTTTCACTATTTTTCCCAGTGTTAGGAAAAGGGTTATTTCCAAAAACAACACTAAAAAAAATAAATAAAATAAACAGTCGAGTAAACTAAACACCTTTCCGCTTAACTAGATCTGAACAAACACCAGCTGAAATGCAATTCTAGGGAATAAACCCATTAGAGTTAGAATAAAAAACCCAACTTGTAAGAATATAAGCAAACATGTCATCTTCTGAGGAAACCAACAACACTCCAGCATATTAGTGTTCCCAGTATCCCTTTTGGTAGCCTAGATAACGTCCATTGTTCTTCAATCATAGGGTGATAATGTAATGCCCCAAAATTTAATTAAGCAGTTTTAGTGTATAAAATGGTGGATTAGTGGGCCATAATGTATTTTTAAACTTAATTTGACTATTTTATGAAATTTTAAATTAATGTTATTTCTAATTATTTTAATCATTTTAATTACTTTTGATTTTTTTTATTTGTTATTTTAAATTTTAAAACAAAACAATTTGTCAAATACCAACCATGTCTTTTTTGCAAAACCGTGGCTGGTACAAGTTTTTCCTTTATTGGTTTTGCTCTCCCCTCTCTCTATTTATCTCCCTCTTCCTCTCCTTCCCTCACTCTCTCACACTCACACACACTCTTTCTCTCTTGTTTCCCTCACTGCCTCCCTTTCTTTCTCTCCTTCTCTCAAATTTTGATTCAAAACCTCCAAGCCCAAGCCTCTTCCTGCTTGATTGAAGCGAAGAAACTAGGATTCAAACTGCAATCTTCTCCGAAACGTCTAATTCAAGGTTAGTTTTTAAAAATTTTAAAACTTTTTCAATTTTTCTATTTACTTTGCATTTTGAAATCCAAGCTTCTTTGAGCTTAGAAAGCCTTAAATCTAAGTTAGTGGAACCCAAAATATCTAGAATTTAGGCTTGGTTTGATAAAAAACGGATTTGAATCAAGTTTTTCTATTTTTTCTCTATTTTTCTATTTTTGGATTTTCTTGAATTTTTCTATGTAAATCTTGTTTAAACTAGTTTATAAGTGTTCTATTATGTTTTTCTATCATTTGTGAATGTTTTCCATGCTTGAGAACTGAGAAAATAGGTTGAAAATGAGAATTGGGCTTGGGGAGACCGAGACCCGATTCTGAAAAATTCTAGAATTGTCCAATTCGGCAGCCCGGACTCAGACCATCGATAGGCCGAACCTAGAAACAGTTCGGCCGGCTAGTCCTAATTTTTCGGTAGGCCAAATTGTACAGTTCGGTAGGCCAGACCAGGAGAACCAGCAGGCTGATCGAGCTTCATGAAAATTTGTCATTTTTCACCCGCTTTCACTATTTTGAACTCCGATAGAGATTTTAAACTCGCATTATGATTTTATGGATTTAAATGGCACATTATGACACCATGGGATAGTTTAGCAACATAAGATATCTTAAGCTAGATACTGATAAACCTAGTTTATATTTAAAGTTGTTCGTGGTTCTGTAAAGCTAACATATAGTGGAGCGAACCTACAGTGCTGAGTCGTGACATCGGATATTGAGGTATGACTATTGCCCCTTTTCTTGGTAACCAAGTTTTTAAATGATTTTTGGCCTTAAAAATGATTTCTTCCAACATGTTTTCAATGATTGATTGAAAAAGGATTTTCATCAATTGCCTTCGTAAACAGTCGAATGAGGTGATTTTCATAATGAACTGCATAATGATTGTAAAAGAATACATTTAGTAAAACAAGATTTTAATAACTATAGAAATACATAGATGACCATGATGCCATAATCAGAGATCGGGTTATGTAGCGTGTGACCTTGGAGGCAGGTCCCGAAACCCAACTAGGCCACTTCGGTGATGATAACTATGGTTTGCCCAAGAAAGATAAAAAAGTACTTTCTAGATGAACTGATTTTGATAAGATTAATTTACATGAATTTAACTGTTTAAATCTATTGTCTAATTATTTTTCTTAAAAGATAAATCTTATATTTGAATTATTTATCTGTCTTAAAGTATAGTCCTACTGAGCCTTTCGCTCACTTTTTACTTGTTTTCAAACCTCTAGGTGGCATTCAGCTTAGGATTGATGGAGAGTCCGCTGATCAGACTTGTAAGCAGTAGAAGACCCTGAGTAGGTTATTTGTGTAACTTAAACAAGGCATGTATTAATTTAACATTTCTTTTTTTTTTTTGACTGTGGTTGTAATTTATTTATTGTCTATATCATGTGTATGCACAAGTTGCGGGCCTGGTGAGACCTAACGCGCATTTCTCTCTCTTTATTATTTTATTTCATTTTATTTTATCCTATTTGTTTGATTATTATAAATGTTTATTTAAAAAGGTTTTAAAATATCACATTTTTAATCATTAATTAAACTTTTTAATTTGTGATTTTAATTAAAATTTTAACTTAATTAACCTTATTAACCCGCTACGTCACCTCTCGTATTCCGGGGTATGACAGAATGGTATCAGAGCCCTAGGTTATAAATCTTGAAAATTGTGCACACATAGGTACGACAATAAAATACCACTGACAGTCCAATTTTGCTTTTAGAAGTGAAAGAATGGCACCAAGATGTCGTTCATTTGCTATTGACGCATACTCGGGAAATGAGGAAGGTATGATGGGGGCAATGGTTGTTGCTTTTTGGCAGATGGCAGCAAGGACAAGACTGAAGGATTCCAAAGTAAGTCGTCGGCACACTTATTTTAAGGAGTTTCAACGTGTATCTGTTCCGACCTTCGATGGAAATGGGGACCCACAAGTGGCTGAATATTGGTTAGATTCAATTATGAAACACCTGGGTACGCTTGGTGTGCTAGTAGAGTATCGTGTGGAGTTTGCAGCCTATAAATTTAAAGGTGGTGTCAATACTTGGTGGAAGCAAGCTAAATGCCTAGAGAACAATGGGAACATTAGCTGGGATAAGTTCAAGGAGCTGTTTACAACCGTTACTTTTTGCAAGATATAGAGACCAAAAGGCAGCTGAATTTTACAAATTGCAAGAAGGTGATACGTTGGTTCGGGAGTACAAGACAAAGCTTAACAAGCTGGCTAGATTTGCTCTATCTACGATGGCATCGAAGCATGAGAAGTGTATTAAATTCTAAGAAGGGCTTAAAGCTTCTATTCAACGATAGGTTATTGCCCTGCGACTCAGGAATTTTAGTGAGCTTGTATCGTCAGTTATATTTATGGAAAGTGATTATACGCAATACTGTGAGGATCGAGCAAGGACGTTAGGAGGACCACAAAAGAGAGGCAAGAGGAGCACTAGCAGCTATCCAACTCAAGGAAAGAATCAACAAAGTAACATGAACAGTAAGAGCAGCAGTTCATCCAGCAATAGGCGCATCAATCCTTATAGCTTTCATTGCCACTATTGTTAGCTTTCATTGCCACTATTCTAATAATGCCATTGGATTGACAAATGCTCTGACAGCTTTCATGAACCTGATGAACAGGATATGCAGGCCTTATTTGAATCAGTTTGTGATCGTATTCATCGATAATATCTTAGTCTACTCTAAAACTCAGGAGGAGCATGAGCAGCACCTTAGGATCGTGCTTTAGACTCTGCGGGAGCACTAGTTGTATGCTAAGAAAGAAAAGTGTGAGTTTTGGTTGATAGAAGTTAAGTTTCTAGAACATGTCATCTCCAAGCAAGGCATCTCAATAGATCCATCTAAGGTAGAAGCCATAGTGGAGTGGGAACGACCAAGGAATGTAGTAGAAATCTATAGTTTCTTAGGACTCGCAGGATACTATAGGAAATTTGTAAAGGACTTCTCAAAGACAGCAGCGCCGCTGACAAGACTAATTAGGAAGAATGTTAGGTTTGAGTGGGATGAAGAATTCGAATTTGTTTTCTGGGAGTTAAAGAATCAATTGACTAAAGCTTTGGTGTAAATTATCTTGAATAGTAATGAGCCGTATAAAGTTTACACAGATGCTTTGAGACGTGAACTTGGATGCATATTGATGCAACATGGACGTGTGGTGGTGTATGGATCGAGACAGCTATGACCTCATGAGCGAAACTATCCTGCTCACGACCTAGAGCTCGCAACGGTGATTCATGCATTGAAGATCTGGAGATGTTATTTGTACGGGACGACATTACAAGTTTTTTCTAACCACAATGTTTGAAATATCTATTCACTCGTAGGGATTTGAACTTGAGACAACGAACGTGGATGGAATACATAGAAGACTATGATTTCGCGTTGTAGTACCATCTCAGGAAAGCTAACATAGTCGCAAATGCGCTTGGTCAAAAATCTTTAGGGGTTCTTGCTTGTTTGGCTCTCAAGGATTGAAAAAAGGACGCAATAGTGAGTGAGTACGGGTTGCAATATTATGCAGACTATGATCGAGTTTCGGTGTATCATATGGAGACGACCCCAACTTTCGTTCAAATGGTGAAATAGAACCAGTCGCGAAACCAGTATCTATAGGGAATCTAGACGTAAATCTAGAACGGAGAGCAATTTGAGGAATGAAGAATACGTGCTGATGGATCACTGTACTACAAGAAGTGATTAGCAGTTCTAGCAATCGCAGAAGTGACGAAGGCCGTGATGGATGAAGCCCACAAGTCTCAATTCGCCATTCATCTAGGGAGCACGAAGATGTATCATAATCTTAAGAAGCAATACTAGTGGAGAGGTATGAAGAAGGATGTCCGAGAATACGTGGCCAAGAGTGCGACTTGTCTTTAGGTGAAGGCTAAGCACTAGAAGCTAGCAGGTCAACTTCAGCCACTTCCTATTCTAGGGTGGAAGTGGGAATAGGAAGTGGGAGCACATCACAATGGATTTTCTTATCGCTTTGCCGAGGACGGAGCAAAGGCATGATGTAATTTGGGTTGTGGTCAACAGGTTAACAAAATCAACGCATTTCATTCCTTTCAAGTCGACATGCTAGAGGATAGTTCTTGGGGAGCTATACCTATAAAACATAGTGTAGTAGCATGGAGTCCCTTTGTCCATCACATCCGATAGAGACACCAGGTTCAACACTAAGTATTGGAGGAGCTTTTAGGAGGCCTTGGGAACATACTTGAATTTCAGCATAGCATTTCATTCTCAAACCGATGGGTAATCTAAGCGGGTCATTCAAATCCTTGAGGACATGTTACATGCATGTGTTAGACTTCGATGGGAATTGGAAGAAATATTTGCATCTGGCTGAGTTTGCATAATACAACAACAATCAAGCAAGCATTAGCATGGCATTGTTCGAAGCGCTGTATGGATGACCGTGTCAGTCACTGATGTGTTGGGCAGAACCAGAAAACAGGATTGTTCTTGGGCTAGATGAGATCCATGACAGGAATGAGAAGGTCATCGTAATTTGAGATCGGCTGAAGGCAGCTCAAAGTAGACAAAAGAGTTATACGGATAAAAGATGCCTCGCAAAGGCATCACATGATTTGAAGTAAGTGGTAAGCTTGCACCGAGGTATGTCAGACCGTTCGAGATTACTTAACACATTTTTGTGGTCGCTTATTGGCTTGATCTTCCTCCCTAGCTTTCTCATGTTCACGATGTATTTCATGTGTCAATGCTTCGTAAATGTCTGCCTGAATAGAACAAGATAGTCTCATTCCACGATATACAAATTCAGGAAGACACAACATATGAGGAGGTGCCTATTCAGATTATCGATTAGAAAGTAATAAGCTTATGACATTGTGACATACCATTAGTAAAGGTCATGTGGCAACATCACGTGGTTGATGAAGCCACTTGGGAGTTAAAATCGACCATGAGGGAGTTGTATCCACATTTATTTTGTTTCTGAATTGATTTGTAATTTTGAGGGTGAAATTTCTTTTAGGGGTGGAAAGCTGTAACGTCCCAAAATTTAATTAAGTGGTTTTAGTATATAAAATGGTAGATTAGTGTGCCATGATGTATTTTTAAACTTAATTTGACTATTCTATGAAATTTTTAAATTAATGTTATTTCTAATCATTTTAATCGTTTTAATTACTTTTGATTATTTTATTTGTATTTATTTGTTATTTTGAATTTTAGAATAAAACAATTTATCAAATACCAACCACATCCTTTTTGCAAAACCGTGGGTGGTACATAGTTTTTCTTCACTGGTTTTGCTCTCCCTTCTCTCTATTTATCTCCTTTTTCCTCTCTTTCCCCCATTCTCTCATGCTCACACACTCTCTCTCTCTCGTTTCCCTCACTGCCTCTCTTTCTTTCTCTCTTTCTCTCAAATTTTGATTTGAAAACTGTAAGCCTAAGCCTTCCTCTTGCTTGATTGAGGCCAAGGAACTAGGATTCAAGCTCCAATCTTCTCCAAAATGTCCAATTCAAGGTTAGTTTTCAAAAATTTCAAAACTTTTCTAATTTTTCTATTTACTTTGTATTTTGAAATCCAAGCTTCTTTGAGCTTAGAAAATCTTAAATCTAAGTTAGTGGAACCCAAAACATCTAGAATCTAGGCTTGGTTTGATAAAAAAAACATATTTGAATCAAGTTTTTTTAGTTTTCCTCTATTTTTCTAGTTTCAGATTTTCTTATGTAAATCTTGTTTAAATTAGTTTAGAAGTGTTCTATTATGTTTTTTTTAATCATTTATGAATGTTTTTCATGCCTAAGAACTGAGAAAAATAGGTTGAAAATGAGAATTAGGCTCAAGGAGGCCGAGACCCAATTCTAAAAAATTCCAAGTCTGGTCGAACTTGAAGTGTGGCAGGCCAGATTCAGAGTCTGGTAGGCCGAACTCATACCATTGGCAGGCCAAACCTGGAAACAATTTGGCAGGCCAATCATGATCTGTCGGTAAGCCGAACTACACTGTTAGGCAGGCCAGACCAAGGGAACCGGTAGGTCAACTGAGCTTCATGAAAATTTGTTGTTTTTCACCTGTTTTTACTATTTTGAACTCTGATAGAGATTTTAAACTTACATTATGATTTTCTGGATTTAAATGGCACACTATGACACCATGGGATAGTTTAGCAACATCAGATATCTTTAGCTAGATACTAAAAAACCTAGTTTATATTTAAGGTTGCTTGTGGTTCCGTGGAGCTAACGTATAGCGGAGCAGAAATGTGATACTGAGTCGTGACACCGGATATTGAGATAGGACTACTACCCCTTTCCTTGGTAGCCAAGTGTTTAAATGATTTTTGGCCTTAAAAATGATTTCTTCCAAAATGTTTTCAATGATTGATTGAAAAAGGATTTTCATTAGTTGTTTTCATAAACAGTAGAATGAGGTAATTTTCATAATGAACTACATAATAAATGTAAAAGAGTACATTTGGTAAAATGAGATTTTAATAACTATAAAAATGCATAGATGGGCATGATGCTACATTCAGAGATCGGGTCGTGTAGCGTGCGATCTTGGAGGCAGGTCCCAAAACCCAGCTGGGCCACTTCGGTGGTGATAGCTATGGTCTGCCTAGGAAAGATAAAAAGGTACTTTCTAGAGGAACTGATTTTGATAAGATTAATTTATATGAATTTAACTGTATAAATCTGTTTTCTAATTATATTTCTTAAAAGATAAATCTTATATTTGAATTATTTATCTGTCTTAAAGCATAGTTCTACTAAGTCTTTCGCTTACTTTTTATTTGTTTTCAAACCTTTCCCCCTCTAGGTGAAATTCAGCTTAGGATTGATGAAGAGTCCGCCGACCGGACTTGTGAGTAGTAAAAGACCTTGAGTAGGTTATTTGTATAACTTAAACAAGGGATGTATTAATTTAACTTCTCTTTCTATTTTGGACTATGGTTGTAATTTATTTATTATCGATATCATGTGTGTGCACAAGTTGTGGGCTCGGTGGGAACCAATGCACATTTCTCTTTCTTTATTATTTTATTTCATTTTGTTTTATCCTATTTGTTTGATTATTATAAATGTTTGTTTAAAAAGGTTTTAAAATATCACATTTGTAATCATTAATTAAACTCTTTAATTTGTGATTTTAATTAAAATTTTAACTTAATTAACCCACCATGTCACCTTCCATACTCCACGACGTGACAGATAAAGAGTCAAAAAAGTGCTTGATCATGACCTAGTAGTCACCTTCAATGACAACAGAGCTGAGCTTCTTCTCCATGCAAAGAGCTATAGCCATATTCAAGGCAAGACTTTTGACAATTTTAGTATTAGAGGCAAGTACCAAAAAGGTGACTGGCCAAAGAAATTCGTTAGGGGCCCGTTTGGTACATTGAATGGAATAGTCTTAAAATATTAGATTGGATTGTTTTAGAAAGGCTATAATAAAATTTTAACTAATCCAATCTTACGTTTGGTTTTGTGTTATTAGGATATGGGCCTTTTTATAAATATTTTTCAAAATTTTAGGCCAAATTGTAATTTTTTAAAAATTATAGAGGCAAAATATAATTATTTAAAATTATTTATGTAAAATTGCATTTTAACTCCTTATTTTTTAAAAAATTATAATTTAACCCTAAAGTTTATAATTTTTTGCAAAGAGGTCTTTAAAATTTTCATAATGTACAAAGGCTATGATTAATCCATGCTTTAGCAAGGGATTGCATAATCCCATTTCAAACATGGATTGGATAAGAGCTTATCCAATCCAAATAATGTATTAAGATTTGATTTAATTCAATCCAATCCTCCCCAATTATGTGCACTAAATATGCCTTAGAAGAGTTATGGGTGATTGCATCTAAAGCCAACTACCCCATCAATATTCAACTTTGTCCAATCAAGGGGTGGAGGGGACCATGTTGAGGCACAAAGATGAAGGACCTTTTAAGTTCTTCATGCAACTCAAAATAGCACTTCGCAATAGATTCTCTCAACGGTAAGAAGTCTAGGCAAAACTTGTTCAAAACCTTGTGTGTTGCAATAGAGCAATATAATATCAAACATGACAGAGGCAAATAAAAGGCTGTCTTTGCCATCTTGCAATGATTCTTGATTGATGTCATAGCAAAGATCTAAGAAATCAACCATGAAATTTGTGACAACCTGCCTTTTCGGACAGTCACTTTACTTTCATAAACATCGTTTTTAAACAGTAATCTTACTTACTTAGTAAGAAAAATACTGAATTAATTTTTTTTAAACATTGTTTAAAACATACTTAAAAACTATTGTGACCTTTATCGCCATTTAAGTTGAGACACTGGTGAACACTTGCCCTTAAAATCATTTCAAATCGTTTCTTAAAACTTAACAAAGAACATTTATTAAATCATAGCTTAAAACTTCACTTTATAAATTTATAACACATTTAGTATAATATATCTTAAAACTTTTGAAAACATTTCTTAAAACTCTAATTATCTTGAAACTTTAAAAACACTATATTAAATAGTGGAAGACCTTTTCTTTGAATAGCAGTGGAAACATACTGAAGTGATATCCATACCCAAATCTTCACATCTGCCCTCCGCAACACCCAGCTCTTCTAACGGGTCCTACTGGAAGCCCATAAAACTACCTACAGTGTGAAGAAACTTTTTTTATGAGCTTTCGCTTAGTAAGTTCAAACATAAACTTACAAATCATTTAAACACGCTTCAAAAACTTTTCCCATAACAACCCTTCTCTTGAGACATTTTACATAAACATTTCTAAAAATGTTTTTCATAAACATTTCCATAAAACATTTCTAAAATGTTTTTCATAAACGTTTTCATAAAGCATTCCTGTAACATTTTTCATAACACATCATTTATAAACCTTTTCTTATAAACATAAAAATGTTTTCATAAACATTTAATATAAACATTCCTCATAATGTTTTTCATTTAAATATGTTTTCCATAGCATATAAATGTTTCATAACAAGGAAAACAAGTAAAATCAAAATGCATGTTTTCATTTATGCTCAATTATAAACTTTTGATTTTGAATGTCTTATGAGCATTCTTTTCATACTTTAACTTTCTATTCTTTGTTCTGTACCTATCATTATCTTACTTTAACTTTCTATCCTTGTTCCTTATCTTTCCTTATCTTACCATCACTTTCCTTATTTTACTTTAGTGTTCGTACCAACTCATTAATCATGAGATCATAAACATGATGCTTCCCTTGCAGAAGACTTAAGACCATCGAACATCGATGTCATGTACCTTACATCTAGGAGGTCAAACTTTAACTTTACTTTCATTATCTCATAACAAATAGGCTGGTACGACACTTCTTTTTTATCTTTACGTTACCTTCTTATTAACTTTAGTGAGCATGTCAAATACAATTACATCATATGCAACACACTTGTAAATCATAGCTTGTACTATAAAATCTATTGCATAATGAATGCAACTTATTGCATAACAAATGCAACATAAAACGCAAACATATTTTGCAAACCATAACTTGTACTCTAACACTTATTGCATAGCAAATGCAACTTATGGCATAACAAATGAAATATATAACGCAATCACATTTTGCAAACCATAACTTTTATTTTGAAACTTATTGCATAACAAATACATCATAAAACTTATAACTTAAACTCTAAAGCATTATGCATTAACGAAATGCAAAACATACTTTAAATACATTGAAAATCATAACTTGAACTTTAAAAAAAAAACATTATGCATATCAATATGCAAATATACATTAAACATAACAATTGCAAACTCATTGCAAATCTTGTTTTAAACTTTAAAACCATTTGCATAATAAATTCAAATATACTTTAAAATCAACTTGCAAAGCAATTGCAAACACATTTGCAAACATATATATATATATATAATAAGCATTTGAAAATTATTTACTTTATACTGTAGGTGAAGTCTGAACTTATCTGGACTATGCTCTAGCGTTCTCTATTCTATTCCTATCTCATTCCTTTTCCTTCCCTTAATCGGCTTCTGTGTCCTGATTAAATGATAGCCGACTTATTAGTTAACTTTCTTTTTATCAGTCTACTCGATTGATAATAAAACGTAAACATTAATCATTCTTTCCTTTTAACTTGACTTGTATACCATCAGTTTACTCTTCTCTTTACTTAACCTTATAAACCATCAGTTTACCTTTCCTTCACTTAGCTTTGTAACCCATCGTGGTTACTTTTTCCTTTTAACCTAGTAACCCACCGGGTTACCTTTCTTTCTTTACTTGACTTTGTAACCTACCGGGTTACTTTTATTCTTAAGTGTCCCTTAATTAAATTTCCTGTCTCACTGGCGATTTCATTACTTAACATATTACGAAATATTTTTCGTCTAAGATGGTTATGCTAATTTGGAGTGTTCGACTCCGTTCTACCCGTTTCTTTCATAATGACGATTTTACCCTTAATGGGTTTTTCGTCCATTTCTTAACTTAATAAAACTCATTGCTTAACTTTAACGTTCCATTACTTACATAATACGAAAAAATTACCATTAAGAAATGTTTCCTGACATTGGGTGTTTCCGGTTCATTTTGGTCTTTTTTCATAAAATGACCATTTTGCCCTTAATCTTTTTCCTTTCATTCATTCCTTGCCTAACTTTCATCCTTAAAACTTAGTATTTATAATATTCACTGCTTACAGCAGTATAGGAAACTAACATTCTCTAGTGAAAACCTAGTTTTCACACAATTTATGGTTTTGGCCCCAATACAAAAATATTTGCATTTTTGCCCCCGGAACCAAAAATAATCTTTTTAAACCATTAGTCCCCATTTCTGTACTGTATGACTTTAAACAGTCCAATTCTTATACTGCTTTACTTTTGCAGTGTAATTTTTATACTGCATAACTTTATCGATGTACTTCCTCACACTGCATTGTTCTAATACTATATAATTTTTCATGTTATTATACAGTATTTTTTCTTAAACTGTATTTTTCATCTTAACATAATCCTTAAATTAATGTATTTTTAGTATATTAGAAATTCTCGAGTGTTACAAAATTGATGTTGAGATAATCCATTCTAACAACCCATGGAGAGGAGAACTAAAAAAACTTAGTACCTCGAACAAATAAGGAAGATATCAATCATAGTCTTCGAATCCACACCATAGAAAAGGCACTGTATTATGATCGGTACCCTAAGAAATAAATATTTTAATGATATTGTGAAGATTTCATGTATTAATAATGGTCGTCATATTATTTTTATATTAACGATTGCACATCAAGCAAATATGTGATCTGCGACTATTAGAACCAAAATTAGGCATATATGAGGTTAATCTATAGATAGATCCAATTTAGAGACTTATAGTCTAAATTATATAGTTCATAGTCTATGTATAGAAATTGGCACTCTATATATGATAAGACTATAATGGAGATCTATGTTCAATTAAGGAGGTGGCTTATCTTGGTCGTCAAAGAGAGTTGACTCCATGGTCTATACAATTGTGTGGTAGACTTAATAGCATGCTGATTCTAATTGTGTGATCAACAATTTCATGTTTTGGAATTTAATTTGAGACTAAGAAATGATAGTTGAATATGCCTCAATAGAAATACTATGAGATTATCATAGGAGAGAGAATCTATGAAACATGTGCAGTATTTATAGAATTTTTTGTTCTTAATGAATTTTGTTAGGTTTAGAGTTTTCATAGAAATGTAGGAAATTTGCTTATCAAAACATGATTGTTAATACTTAAGAAATATTAATAATTAATTTAGATTGGTAACGTTAGAAATAGACATTAATTAATTTAACTAGAGAATCTAAATAAGATTAATCCTGGTGAAATCAAAAATTGAAGAGTTTTAATTCATTGATTTTTTTTTCATATATAATTTCATCTTTGTTTTTTAAATTTAGTTTCATTCTAGTTTATTTCAACATATTCTTATTTTTTGTCATTCAAATAATCTTACAATTAACTAATTTCAGTGACTAACTATATTTGTTTAATCGGTAACAAACTATGTGTGTTTAAGTTTATGGATTAGTGTCTTTGTTCTAAAGTTATGATGTAGCCATAGCATGAATATTTGAATCCTCTTATTTTTCATTAACTGATATTCTATTTCATAATATGCCGAGTATTTCAATTTGGGCTTAATGTTTCTGATTGCCTGATCAACAATTACATATTTTTTAATTTAATTTAAGACTGAGAAGTGATAATTGAATATACCTTAATTAAAATATCATGAGATTATCAAAGGATAGACAATCTATAAAACATATGTAGCATTTATAGAATTTTTTGTTCTTAATGAATTTTGTTTGGTTTAGAATTTTCACAGAGATGTAAGAAATTTGCTCGTCAAAATATGATTATTTATGCTTGAGAAATATTAATAAATAATTTAGAGAAATTCATTAACAATACTAGAAATAGACATTAATTAATTTAACATGAGAATTTGAATAGGATTATTCCCAATGAAATAAAAAATTCTTAAGTTTTAATTCATTGATTTTTTTCCATATATAGTTTCATTTTTTTAAATTTAGTTTTAACTTTATTTTATTTTGACACATTCTTATTTTTGGGTTGTTCAAATAATCATAGAGTTAACTAATTTTGATAACTAACTATGTTAAACACAATCCTAGTAGGACGATACTCTTTCTCATCACTTTATTACTTGTTAATGATCTTAGAGTTAACTAATTTTGGTAACTAACTATTTTAAACACAATTCTTATGGGACGATACTACTTTTCATCACTTTATTACTTGTTAACGATAGATACACTTGTGTATAAAATCTACAACAGAGGTTATGGAGAAGACTAATATATTTGGAGTCTCATAATACGGTATATTATTAAGAAAACAACTTTGACTCTAAAGTGGTATGACACCAAAGTTAATAATTAAACAGAAAATTAATTGACGATTAATGTATATGTTATTATGGAAGCTTGATAATATTTGCTCATCAAATACCAATGTTATTTCATTAATTCCTTTATCACAGATCGTGTAGATATAGATTACTACTAGTAAGGCAACCATATACATGAGTCTGGCCATTTGGATTGATGGGCTACATGGCACATAGTTCAATGGGCTCTTCACAAAAATGCCACAAATTTTAAGTTCTAATTAATTTATTTCATGAAAAAAATATTTGCAGAGAATGTTATAGCCACATAATCACTTATATTAAAAATACCTAAATATACCCTTAATATATTGGCCAATATCTAAAGAAAGAATGAATGAAAAAACTAAGTTTAGTTTATGAATATTTTGGTCAGTATATAAAATATTACTTATGTGACTATGATATATTTTCAAATAGTTTTTGAACATGTGGCATAAATCAATCTAATTGTAGAATGGATGGCATAAAACAAAAAAATCTCTAGTTTAGTTTGGGACTAACAGTGGACACAAGATACACTATGATTGGCAACATTCTCATTTGCTATTTTCCATGTAAATATTAGTTATTTAATTAATTCTAGAAAATAATAATTTTTCAAATTAGTAATTGAGATTTTAGATAATTAATTATTCAAATTTGGTATTTGAATAATTAATTGAATTTGAATAAAGGATAATTATACACACTTATTTAAACTACATTATTATTTTAAATAGCGAAATTCTAATTTAAATTAGAGTTACCTTGAATGATGCAGAAAATTAAAGTAACCTTACAACATGATTGGCCGAATTTTTGTAGAGGATTATCCTCTAAGTGGAGCCAACTTTAAGGATTAGGAGGAGAAAATTATCTTCTGATTTCTTGATAGACTTTTAATTGCTTTAACTACTTCCATATATTAAGACCTTATATTTTCATTTATTCTTAGACTATCTACGTGCAAACTAAAGAGTTGAGCTTGACTTACTCATCTTTAGTAATTTGAATTCCTCAACACTTGAGTGAATGGAAGGAGTATAGCTGTGGTAGAGATTTGCTCAGTTATACCCACACACACACAACGATTTGAAGGAAGAGAGTAGCATTGAAGACTTGATGGTAGAGATTCATTCTTGAAGATTTTGTTCAGTCAAAAGTGTTGCTTTCAGTCTCCAAATAAAACATTAAATTAAATTTGTTTTATGGGTTATTAATTTTAATAGTTCTTAAACTTTAAGGCCTCATTAACTTTGCCTTCTAAACTTTACAGATAACCACTTTACCCCCTAAATTTTAAAAATAACAATTTTGCTTCTGAACTTTCAAAGCTTCTTATTTTGTCTCCTAAACTTCTGATTTTCTATATCAAAAGATGGAATAAAGCTTATATGATTTACACATGAGTCATATGCAAAGGCAAGATAAGATTTTATCACTCTCATTTGATGCATTCGTTTTGTTATCTGAGCTCTCATTTAGGAAAAGTTTACTTATACATTTCTTTTTATATATAATGCATAACTCATCTAATAAATCAATATTGTTCGTCAATATCTAAATTTGAATATCAAAGAAGATGAGTTATGCATTAAAGATAAGGACATATGAACGAACAATATAGAAAAGAAATATACGTATGTATCCTTCTTAAATGAGAGCTGATAAAAAAAGTTACATGAGAGTACGAATGTGAAACAAAACCTAAGAATGACAAAATCTTATTTTTGCCCCTATAGGGACCCATGTATGTATTATACGAGCTTAATTATGTCTATTTGAACAAAAATCGAAAAATAGGAGACAAAATGGAAAGTTTTGAAATAAAGGTAAAATAGTGATTTTTAAAATTTAGGAGGCAAAATGAGAAGTTTTGTGTTGAAAAAATAGTACGCAGCAGAAATTTTAAAATTTTTTATACTAGAGTATTTTCCAAAACATAAGTTTGACATGCTATATGCATAAATTAACTAGATCTTACTAACTTTATATGCTGAAGAGCTCCTACAATCGATAAAGAGAAGGGCGTTCCAAAAGAGCCTCAACCAACTAGTCTTCTTTGCTATTCTGTACCCACGATCGGAGTACGTATGGGTGTACATCGTACAACTCTTCCCAGATGACTCTCCTTCCAATCAATTGAGAAAACCTAGAACTCAAGTTCATGATTTGTGAACAATAGCTCTCAAAGGGGTTTCAGAGACTCATAGACTAGGGTGCTCACTCTTGATTTCTCAATTGATCTAAATAACTTATGAGTCTCACTCCTTATTTATAGAGGTTTGACCCCAGGAATTAGTCCTTATTAGATAAGGCCTCAAAAATTTGAATTTAGATCAATATCTGATAAAAATTTCATAAAAACGCGTGATCAGATTATAGTTTGTTTGGCAGGCAGAATTGGTAGATCGGCCTGCCGAGCTTACTCTATCAGCAGGCCGAACATGAAGATTGGCCTACCGAATTTATGATAAATGATTCCTGCGAATCTTTTATTTTTCACCCGAGATTCTTTGGATAGAGCTCAGTTTTAATTCAAATAACCCAATAAAAAAGTTATATGATTAAAACAACTTTATCTAGATAATATCTAGGAAAATAAATATTCTTGATAATTCAACAAGTTTATCTTAAATTAGTTTTTTACAAAATTAAGTCAACCTATAGATGGACATAAATTATCTGATCCTATCGAATTTCAACCAATCTAATAATTTAACATAAGTCACCAATTTATTGAAAAAGCACACCGTATATTACAGGATTTATTATGAGCTAGCAAAGAGGACCTGATGGACCTCTATAATTCAAGCTCTTGATAATTATAAAACGTAATATCTCAGATATACATTTCATACTTATCAACTTTAACATTACTCCACTAAAAGCTTAGAGTTGCACTCTTCAACTATATAGAATTACAAAGCCCAAATAGCTAAGTATTCATAACATGTCATAATGTATCGCACCTGCATAGGATATCCATAATCAGCTTAAGGATAAATTTTATCTTACCTTCCTGATTGTTTTTCTCTTATGTTCCATTGTCTTACCATTAGAAAACTTACCATCCAAAGACTGTATACCATTCAGCTACACCTATGTTTCTAAATGATTGAGCGTTTTAGTTTTTCAATTACAGAATAACACATATAAGAGGATATCAACGACTCCTAAAGAGGAGCTATAGATTCTGTTTCTATGAATAACAAGTTTATGCTATCAAGAGTCATGTTTCCAACGTACTGGTATGTGTACCAACATAAAATGTGGATGTCACCTTTTGGGACATCAAAAGACATAAGTCAAGACAACGGGCCCACTATTCATTTTAGGATTAAGATATAACACATATGATTGTCTAAAGTGAATTGATGTCAAGATAGAATTATTAATCCAAATCAATTACACTTTATATCCCAATCCAATGCATCGTCACCTATGACAATGTACCAAAGTTTCTATTCGTGGAGTCCATCTCCGATGGCCAAGATAAACCATCTCTCATTAGGGATGTAGATGACATAATAATCTTTGCATGAATAAAGCGCTCAACTTTATTTCCTCGATTGCAGATCTTATGATTTAGACCGTCATCTTTAGAATCATGTCTTTCATGTAATTTGTCCTTCATATGCGTGATTCTAAAGGCTTAAACCAACAGTCTCAAACTTTTTGTTTGCTTGTCATACATTTAATAAATATGAATGTAAAGAAGATAACAATTTGATATATGAATAATAAATAAACTCTTTATTGATAAAAATGTTTCCAAAAACATATTATATTTTTACTCCTTAGGGCATAAATGTTTAACATTTTGAAGTAGTGATTTTTAAAGCTCAACATGTAAAGATTTAAAGACTTTAAAGTTTTGGGATCATTAATATTAATAACCCTTGTTTTATTGTTTTGGCATAATGAATCAAATACTGGATGATTAAAAAAAAATTTTCAAAATTTCACTACATCACCAAACTAATTTTTCCAAGACACCGCTTATCCATTTCAAAAATCTTCACAGAGAAATCTAACTAAGAGGATGTTTCAAATGAGATGCCACCATAGCACCTTGTGATGTTAGGAGGACATTAGCAGACCACAGTGGCTGCCACTTAACTCCCACACTATGCACTACAGTAAACTTGTTCTTTTAGTCTAGTAAATAAGCCGACTTGGTGGACAAGACCCTTGTTCTATGTCCCCACAATCAGCCATCATGGGAGTTAGATAAGAGCGGAATGCTGAGAATGGCCTTTGTAGACTTCCGTTCAAATAAGCTATGAATAAGATTTTTATCCCACACCCCTGGAGATAAAATGTCTCAAACTTTTTGAATATGTGATGCAACAAGAGGGGCAGCTGCAACTGAAGTAAAGAGGTGGATATTTAGGACCCGAGGATCCTTCTAAATATTGATTTGACTATAAAAAAACTTGTGAGCACTTTAATATCTTTAGTGTAGGTACGTGTGATCCATGTGCTAAGTTATAACTGACATTTTTATAATGTAGATTATAAATAAAGAATCCATAGAAGAAAAAAGTTATTTAGAGACTTAAAAAGGAAAGTTGGGCAAATACACATTTGTTTTATTTTTAGCTACGACATTCACTTTTTAGGTCTAATTATCTAAAGATTTTTATACCAATAAATTTGAAATAAAAAAATAAAACTAAGGTAGAACCAAAACGGAAAATATATAAAAACATTTGACGTAAGACTATAGTAGATAAATGGAGTCAAAAAAGAAAGAAGGAAAATTAGTAAAACACTGTGAAAGAAAGAAAACGAGAAATAGAAAAGGTAAAATTTTAAAAAGGTAAAAAAGAGAAAAAAAAAAGTTAAAGCATTGAATATAAGAGACAATAGTAGATAAATAGAGTCTAAAGAGAAAAAAATAAAAATAAAGTTGTAAACGAGACTAACGGTAAAGCACTGAAATAGTTAAAAAAAATAAAGCCTTGAAAAAGAAAAAAAAGGATACCAAAAATTAAGAAAAAAATAAAAAAAATGCCGTTTGTAACAAACAATGGCAAAGAAATATTTTTTTTTGGTAATAAAACAAAAGAAAAAAGAGGTAAAGCGTCACAATCTTCAAGTTTAAAGGCAAAAAAAGATTCAGATAAAAGATTATACTCAAAAAATTAAAGAAGTAGGAAAAAAAAAGTTAAAAAAGATTAATTAAAAAGAAAAAAAGGACACCAAAACCTACCTTTTGGACAAAAAAAAATGTTTTGGACTTAAAAAAAATTGTGCAACAATATACACTCTTTTATTAGAGAAAATTACATGTCATGTCGTCCTTTTAAATGTAGTATTTATTTATGTCATATTTTTATTTATATTATATGTTAAGTTGTGTCATAAATAAATATGTATGATGTTAATAAAAAATAAATCTTAAAAGATAATATTATGAATATTTCCCCATTTATTACATCTAAATATAAATGTACTTTATTTCAAGCCAATGAGCGACTCACCTTAGTGATTACACTTATTTCACATATAAGAAAGACACACAAAACTTACATGTAGATAAATGATGAGAAACTACATAGATTATCAAATTTTGCTATTCTATTAGTAAATTATGGCAGATATTTTAAAATGTGAAGTAAAAAGTACATTTAAGATTAATCAAAATTTTACAAACATGAAAAGTTTAAAATACCCTGTCATAAAAGCATTTTTTTTCTTTTTTTTCTTTTTTTTTCTTTTTGCCTCCCTTCTTCGCTTTGTTTCTCTTTCCTCCTTCAACCTTTCCGATCTCTCTCTACCTCTTCTTGCAATATCTCTCATCTTTGCCTTCTCTCTCGTACTCGTCTTCCTCTTTGCTGACCACCTCTATGGCCGAGCTCCAATGAGTGGAATGACATAGTTACAATCAACGAGGAGACGATCTAAAACGTGATTACAATCAGCAAGGAGACAATCACCCATGACCTAGCTCCGGCCATCTCCTAGGAGACCGAAGCACGATTACAACCGGTCAGGAGACAATCTACAACATACGGCCTCTGTCGTCACCTTCCGTTGTTGATCGGTGATCTCTATGCTACTATCAACAATCTCAAAGCTTCACCTGTGTTGTTTTAAGCTTCAATCGTCGATCTCTAAGTTTCGCCTGTGTCATTCTGATCGCCTATCTTTGAGCTTCACTTGCGGTAAGGTTGTGCAAAAAGAATCCACTGTGGTGGCGACACTTGTTGCCAAATTTCTCCATCAAAGAACAAGCCAATTGTCGACGATTTTATCATCACCAGTTTGCCCTAAAATTGGTTAACATTGACGCAACAAGAACAAAGGTATGTATTCAATGATTTTGATTTTACTAATTTTTATGTTTTTTATGATGGTTTGCAATTCTGTTTGGCTGGTGTGAGAAATGAGGGAAAAGAATTTCTATAATTGGTTGATGTTTGTGTCTTTTGTAAACTATTTGTGATAAATGGAAAAAAGTTGTACTTCTCACTTATTATTGAATTTTTATTAATTTTGTGTGGGTTTGCAATTTTGTTTGATGGTAAAAAAATGACGGCAAAAGGATTTTTGTAATTGGTTGATTTTTGTTAGTTTTTGTAAATTTATTATAATTTGATTATAATTTTTTGTGTTTTTTGGTAAATTTTTGTATTTACATGTTTAAATACAATATAATCCGTTGTTGGCTACATCATGGAACCAGTGATGTTTGCCAATAAATTTTTATATTTACAAGGTAATACAATATTACTAGGTTAATACTATATTTCTCGACCACTGGTGGTTCGGCGAAATCACCAGTGAATTTTTGTACTTATACAATAATATAGTATTATTAGGTTAATACTGAATTGCCCGGCATCCGACGATCCGGTGAATCGCTAGTGAATTTTTGTATTTATACAATAACACAATATTATCAAGTTAATACTGTATTTTTGATTGTCAGTGATCCAGTAAAGTAGCCAGTAATATTTTTGTATTTACATGGTAATATAATATTACTAGATTAATACTATGTTTCCTAGCCGTTGGCAGTCTGACGAAGTCATCGATGAATTTTTATATTTACATGGTGATATGGTATTATCAAGTTAATATTCTATTTCTCAATTCTCAACTGTCCAGCGAAGTCACCTATAAATTTTTGTATTTATACATTAATACAATATTATTAGGTTAATACTATATTTCTCAGTCACAATGGTCCAACGAAGTCGTCGGTGAATTTTTGTATTTACATGGTAATTCAGTATTATCAGATTAATATTATATTTCCCAACATCTGATGGTGCAGCAATGTCATTAGTGAATTTTTATATTTACATGGTAATATAATATTACGAGATTAATATTGTATTTTTCGACAGCCAGCGGTTTGACAAAGTCATCGGTGAATTATTGTATTTACACAATAATATAATATTATCAGGTTGATACTATATTTCTAAGCATTCGATGGTTTGGTGAAGTCGCCAGTGAATTTTTATATTTGCATGGTAATATAGTATTACCATATTAATATTGTATTTCCCAAACATTGGCAGCCCGATGAAGTCACTGATGAATTTTAGTATTTACACAATAATACAATATTACCATGCTAATACTTTATTTTCTGGTTGTTGCCGGTATCGACGAGGTAACGGAGTGAAAGATATAGAGGAGATAGAGGTAGGAGCATTTTGGGGTTTTTGTTCTCAATATCTCATGATATACTACTTAATTTCTCATGATATGATATTTATTAGACATTTTGAAACTATATAACATTATTTACTGAGTTTTTACCTAAATTTGTTATTTTGCTCTTTCTCCTGTAAATAACAAGATCTACATTGGGCCAGATCATAATGAAGCACCAAATATATGCAAACCCTACAAGTGCAACACGCTGTGGTAGTAGTTTAGTTATCATAATGGTCAATGTGGCATGTGGATGGGCCATAGTATATTAGTTATTAAAGAAAATTGCATAGAATATCCCCCTAAGGACACCCCTTATTAAAAATGGCATACTCTTCTTAACTTTTCAAAACTGTACCTTTATTTATTTTATTTTTTAAAATATTAATTACACATTTATTACTTTACCTATTATAATTCAACGTTGGAAACCCTAATTCTATCTCTATTCCCTCATGAGGGATTGAAAAGGGCAGGTAACTTGGATGTTAATAAATCACAAATTTTTAATAAAGGGACAGTTTTAATAAGTGATGTGTTGGAGGGTATTTTTAATAAGTTGGGGCATTGGGGAGGCATTCTTATAAGTTGCCTTAGTTATTATGAATCTAATGAAGGGGTAGTTTTAAGAAGTGATGTGTTGGAGAGCATTTTTAATAAGTTGGGGCATTTGGGAGGCATGCTTATAAGCGGCCCTAGTTATTATGAAAAGATCATATCTTTGAGATACATAACTTAATTATAATAACTAATAACTATAATAAAAGAATGCAACACTCTTTCACTATTTAGACATTTGTCCTCCAAAACGACCCGTTTTGGGTTGTTATTGTTTTTTTTTTCTTTATCTTTTTCTTCTTTTCTTTTCCTTTTTTAATTTCTTTTTTTAACATTCTCATCCTTTTTTGTGTTCTTTCCATTTGTCTACCATAGTCACATACTTGAGTCTTGCTTTCAATTTTTCCACTGTTTTGTTACTTTATTTTTTTCTTTATTTGTTTATCATTGTCTCTCACGACTATTGTTTTATTTTTTAATTTTTTATTTTTAATACTTTAGCTTTTCTCTTTCATTCTTTCCTTTCGAACTTTACTTTTTTTTTTTTCTTTTCACTTCTTTAGAATCTCATAGTAACCTCCATTTACTCTTTTTTTTTCTTTTAAGTCTATTTGTCCTCTATTGTCCCTTATGTTTGGTGCTTTAATTTTTTTCTCTTTTTTTTTTTATATTTTATTGTTTTCTTTCTTCCTTGCTGGCTCTTATGTAGACTTTTACCTAGAGCTGGCAAATCGTGTTATGTGCTATGTTCGTGCCAACACGATTACAACACGATACAATTATATTAAACACGAACACAATAGGATTAATAAACGTGCCTAAAACACAAACATAAACACAATACACTCCTAACATGTGTAACACGACACGATACAATTAACACGATTATTTAATAAATCGTGACAGGTTCACACGATTATAACACGTTTATAACCCAAAAAATTAAAAAAATACAAAAATTAACATCATATTTTGTTAAATTTCAAACATAACCATCATTTCCAATTTAAAATTCAAAACATCAAAATATTCCTCTCTTTAAATTAAAATGTTCATATCTTTCCTATTATTAAATTATAATGTTCATATCTTTTCTATCATTAAATTATTAAATGTTTCAAACTATAATTTTTTCTTCAATCCAATCTTTAAAATCAGATTTAAGAAAATTATTTTACTGCCATAAGGCTTCATTAGCAGACTTCCATAAGGCTTCATTACCAGATAACCACACAGCCTGAAGGAGAAACAAGTCCTTATATAGAGGACTTGAGGCAAAAATTTTGGTTTCCTTTCGATGTGGGATTCTTGAACAACAACGAAGCAGAAACATAATAAATAAAATAGAAGCTATTTCTTCACACCAAAAGAGAATCAAGTGTGGTGGAGGTAAGCATTATAATGTTACTTTCGGGTGCAGGGTTCAATTCCTTATATTCACAAGATCATAAAAATTTTTTATTTTAACTTTTAAAAGTGTTAAAATCAAAATAAATAAATTAAAACCTCTTACTTTACACCACCTGATCATTTAGTGTGGTGGAGACAAGCTCAATAAAACACTTTTAGGTGCAAGGTTCAAATCCTTAGAATTGCAAAATCATAACTTTTTTATTTTAATTTTAAATGTGCTACAAACGGGCGGTTCGTGTCGTATCGTGTTGTATCGTGTTGACACAGCGCGTTAAACGTGCTAGCACGAATCCAGCATATTTATTTTCGTGTTATTCGTGCCAACCTATTTATGGCCCTATTAATAATCGTGCAGTTCAAATCCATTTATATCATACCGTTTTCATATCGTGTCATCATGCCATGTTCGAAATTGTCGACTCTACTTTTACCCCTAATATTCTCTTAACTTTTCCCTTTTTTCTCCTCTTTTATTTTCTCTCTATTCCAACTTTATTAATCTCTCTCATGGATTTCTCAATCCTTTAATATCAATTTTCTCTCTAGAATAATAACATTGTTTGTGATCAATTCTAACTTACATTGGGGTTAGTTCGTTTTATTCCACTCATGGCCATATTTTTGTGTGTGTATCTCAATATTTCTAGATTTATCTAAATTGAAGAATTAGATAAAAAAAACTATATAATTAATAAACTGTCTATTTTAAGACAAAATCTAATGCAATAATAAGACATGCATGAGGGTTATGAAAAAGGTAAAGTAATAAAAAAAGATGTTTAAGAAAATCTTTAAAAAATGCATATTTGAAATAAAAAGTAAATTATGTCAAAAGTCCAAATCTTTTTTCTTCCTTTAAAAAAATAATATTGTTGTATCTATTTTTTTCTCCTATTATTTTACTCCTTATAAAACAATACCTATTATACACATGTCATATTTGTTGGAAAACATAAATGCAGCGAAAATTTAAATATTTTAATTCAAAGCCTTTTTTTCAAATAACAAGTTAAACATGCTATGTATTTAAATTAATTTAAGATCTTACGTACCTCTTAGAATTAGTACTGCACTTCTGATAAGAAAAACTTCAAAAGAACTGCTACTGAGAATTACGTTTGGAAGAGCTTCAATCAACAAGTCTTCTTTGTTATTCTCTTTTCCACGACTATAATACGAGTGGGCATACGTCGTTCAATTCTTCTCTTGGTAACATCTGCTTCCAACCACAAGAGAAAACTAAGAGCTAAGGTTTGGGATGTTAAACAATAGCCTTATAAGAGTTTCAAAGTTTCTCTCAATGTAATAGTATCTAAATTTCTCTGGTGATCTAAATAACAATAGGAATAAGTATCTTACTTATAGTGGCTGGTAATGAGTCAATTATACTTAGATAAGGCATCTAAATTTGAAAATAGGTCGAAATCCACTTCAAAATGTGTGAAAACGCATAACAGGGTTTCGCTCGACCGGCCTGCCGATCCTGACCACCAGCCTGTTGGCCATACCGTTATCATAACTAGGTTATGCTCCACCAGTAGGTCAGACTAAGGCATCGATAGTTGAAAAAATAGTATGCAACAGAATTTTAAAAATTTTAAATCAAAATCATTTTCCAACTAATAAGTTTGACATGCAATGTACATACATGAACAAAAGATCTTACATACCTCTTAGAATTGGAATAGCAATTTTGATAAGAAAAACTTCCATAGAATTGGAACCGAGAATCGCATCCGAAAGAGCTTCAACTAACTAGTCTTCTTTCTTATTCTCTTTTCTATGACCAAAGTGTAGGTGGGCACACGTTGTTCAATTTTCCTCCTTGGCAACATCTCCTTCCAACCACACAAAAGAAAACAAGAACAAGGGCTTGAGATGTTGAAGAATAGCCCTCTGGGAGTCTCAGAGTTACTCTCACGAGAATACTCTCTCCAAACTTTTCTACTAATCTAAATAATACTCAAAACAAGTATCCTATTTATAGTAGATGGTTGGGAGTCAATTCCACCTAGATAAGGCTTCTAAATTCGAAACTAGGTCTAAATCCAAATCAAAACATTGAAAACACATAATAGGATTTATGGTCGATCAGCATGCCAAACTTGGGCATTAGCCTACTGAACTATGGCACTGACCTACCAAACTCGAACATCGGCCTGCTAGCGGAACCGATTTGCGTAATGATTTTACGCTTAATCGGCCTACTAATCTTAGACATTAGCTTTTCGACCGACGTTGATCTATAAACATTTATAAATCTTATTAAACACAAGAATCTTAGATAAAACCTTAGTTTTAATTCAAATAACTCAATACAAAAGTTATCTGATTAAAACAGTCATATATAGATAATCTCATATCAAATAAAATATATCCAAATAATTCTACATGTTTATCTTGTATCAATTCATAAAATTAATCTGACTAATAAACTAACATGAATTATTAAATTCTAATTAACTGGATTTAAGCCAATCTAAAAATCAACATAAGTTACTAATATGTAGTAAAATACGCCAAATCGTTAGAGGAAATATTGTAAGCTAGCAAAGGGAACTCGATGGATATTGATAGATCAAGCTCTCATAATTATAACATGATATATCCTAAATATATATATTTTATAATTATCAACTCAACGCTATTCCACTAAAAAGCTTAGAGTTGCACTCTCGAACTATGTAAAATTACGAAGCTTCAATAAGCTTATCATCCATGACATATCATAATGTGTCTATAGGATATTCATAATTAGCTTAAGGATAAATTCTGTTTTACCTTCCCGATTATTTTTATCTCATATTCCATTATCTCACCATTTGAGTACTTACTATCAATAAATAGTATACCATTTGGTTACACCTATGTATCCAAATGGTTGAGCGCTCTAGTTTTTCAATTACAGGATAATGCCTATAAGATAATATCATTAACTCTACAAAAGTGTTATGGATTTTATATCTAAGAGAGTCTATGTTAACCAAGAGTCATGTCTTCAACGTACTAGTACGCATACCAACATCTAATTCATGATATCATCCTTTGATATATCAAAAGACACAAGTCAAGAATATGGGTCATTAATTCATTTCAAGATTAAGATATAACACATATGATTATCTAAAGTAAATTAAGTTAAACAAATGGAATTATTAATCAAATCAATTCAATAGTCACCTATGACAATATACCAATGTTTCTATTAATGAAGTCTAACTCCAATGTCTAAGACAAGTCACCTCTCATTAGGGATATAGACAACATAATAATCTTAACATAAATAAAGTGCTTACCTTATCATTTAGACTATCACTTTTAAGATTCATGTCTACTGCCTAATCTGTCAATCATATGCACGATCTTAAATGTTTAGATTGACAGTCTCAGACTTTTGTTTACTTTTCATATATTCAACATAAATGAATATAAAGGGAACAATACTTGATATAAGAAAATAAATAATCCCAACTCTTTATTAATTAAATGTCTCTAAAAACTATTACATTATTTAATCCCAAAGACACCAAGTCTAACATTCTCCCACTTGCCCTTAGTGAGTAAATGTTATAAGTTATGCATCCCCATAGCCTCGATAGGCTATAATGTTCTCATACATGATCTTACATAGTCACATTTCCACTTACCATGATGTCCTTTAACATATGATACTTTCAATGTATATGTTTACTCTTCTTATGAAATCTTAGTTTGTTAGAATTAGCTAGCACTGTAGTGTTATCACAATATAGCTATGTCAGCTTACCTATGCCAAGAACTACCTTAAGATCTCCAAGGAACTTGTGAAGTCACACAGCTTCTTTCTAAGCTTCACTAGCAACCATATACTCAGTCTCCATCCTTGAATCTGAAGTGTAATCTTGCTTGACACTTCTCCAAACAATGGCACCTTCTCCTAGAGTAAACATTGAACCTGAAATCGATCTTCTCAAATCCAAATAGGATTGAAAATTCAAATCAGTGTATCCAAGGGGTATAAGATCCTCACCAAAATACACTAGTATAAAATCTCTAGTCCTTCTCAGGTACTTGAAAATATGCTTGATTGCAACCCATGGTTTAATCCTGGATCTGACTGAAATTGACTTACTATCCCGACCACATAATATATGTCAAGTCATGTATAAAGCATAGCGTACATAAGACTACCTACTACTGGGACATAAAGCACCTTCTTCATGTCTTCTCTTTCTTCATTAGACCTTAGAGAGTCTTTGTTAGAAAGAGCAATTCAAGAACTAGATGGTTGCCTACCTTTCTTGGAATTCTACATTGCACACTTCTTGAGAATCTTATCTATGTAGGTAGCTTAGGATAAAGCTATCATTTTGTTCGTCCTATCTCAAAAAATTTGGATACCTAGAACATAATTAGCTCCACCTAAGTCCTTAATGTCAAACTACTTTGTCAACTATAATTTGACCAATGACAATGCCCCAACATCATTGCCAACAAGGAAAATGTCATACTACATAAAGCAGTAGAAAAACTACCTTCTCATCCTTAATATGTTTGTAAACACATGGTCCGTGCATGTTTTTTTAAAATTCTTGATCACTTGAACAAATCTTATGTTCCAGGAACAGGAAGCGTGCTTAAGTCCATAAATAGACTTTAGCAGCATATAGACCTTATTTTCTTGATCCTTAGCTTTGAACCTATCTAGCCATATTATATATATAGTCTTATCAAGATAGCCATTCAAAAAGGTCACCTGGACATCCATTTGCCAAATCTCATAATCAAGAGTAGTAGCAATGGACAAGAGAATGTAGATGAACTTAAGCATAGCTATAGGCAAAAAGGTTTCCTCATAATCAATTCTTTCCTTTTGTGTGCATCCCTTTGCTACCAATCTATCCTTATAGGTTTTGACTTTCCCATCTACACCTTTCTTCCTTTTGTAGACCCATTTACACACCCTATAGGTTTATCCCTTCGAGAAGATCCACAAGCTCCCAAACTTGATAAGTCTTCATAGATTTCATCTCAGTGTTTATAGCTTCTATTTAGAGCTTTGAATCAACATCATCCACAGCCTCCTTGTAAGTATAAGGATCCTGTCATGTTCAACCAGCTCAGCTAAGAAAGCTTCACCATTGAACAAACGAAATTATTAATCAACTTCCTCTACAACCTTTTCTCTTAGGTTGACGCCCGATCCTCACACTACACCAAAGTTTCCTAGGTTATTATTCGGCCAGTTTTTCCACACCGATTAGATTGGTTTCAACTGAACCTTCAAAGTGATTGAATCACTCGTCAACTCCTCAAGTACCACTCTACTATGAGGCTTAAAGTCGTTCATGTAACTTTCCTCAAAGAAATTCGCATTTGTTGAGACCATGATTTTATTTTCTTTTAGGTTATAAAAATAACCCCCTTTTGTCCCTCTTGGATATCTTACAAGTACTCACACTTCCGAATGTGCTTCTAACTTACTCACTTCCTTGTATAGGACATGAGTAGGACATCCCCACATGTAAATATGGTTTAAGTGTGTCTTCCTACCCAACCACAACTCTTGAGGAGCTTTAGGAACTGATTTTGAAGGCACATTGTTCAAAAGATAACATGCGGTTTGTAGTGCCTATTCCCAAAAGGATAAAGGCAACGTTGAATAACTCATCATAGACCTAACCAGGTCCAACAGAGTCCTATTCTTTCTCTCAGCCATACCATTCTACTGCGAAGTAACTAACGCAGTCAAATGGTATAAAATCTCATTTTTTAATAAGTGTCTTAAGAACTTATCAGAGAGGTATTCTCTACCTTGATCGGATCAAAGAGCCTTTATAGGCTTACCTAATTGATTCTCTACTTCAATTCAAAGCTCCTTGAACTTGTCAAAAGTTTTGCTTTTATGATGCATTAGGTAGACATACTCATATCTCGAGTTATCATTAATAAAAGTGACAAAACACTCATACCCTCCTAGTGCCTTGATGTTCATGGGACCACAAACATCACTATGTACAACTTCTAGAACCCCTTCAGCTCGCTTATGCTTAGACCCAAATGGTCTTTTGGTCATTTTGTCCTTCAAACAAGATTCACATTGTGGTATAGATTCCCCCTCTAAAGGACTTAAAGGTCCATCCCTTACCAACCTTTGAATCCTCTTAGGCTAATATGATCTAATCACAAGTGCCAAAGATAAGTCTTATTAAAGTGAGAAGTTTTAAGTCTTTTTGAGTTACCATTAATCTCAGTGTTTAGCAGTGAGTCTATCTTAGGTTTGATAAAATATAGGTTGTTTTGCATCCATCCACTACTGATAAAAGATTTGTTTTTACAAATCACAATTTTATTATTAAAAGAAACTGAATAAGAATCTTTAAATAAACAAGCGACAGAAATTAAATTCCTTTTAAGTAGGAATATAAAAAGAATCCCTCAAAACTAAACTCCTATGACTATCTAAATATAAATGGACGTCTCCTACTACTTCAGCCAATAGTAAAGATCCATTGCCCATCCAAAACATGAAGTGCTCATGTAGCAGAATTCTTGTTTCCTCGAACCCCTATAGAGTAACACAAACATAATTAGTCACTCCATAATCTATAACCCAAGTGTTAGATGATTCCTTAACTAAACAAGTCTCAAGAACAAGAAGTTCGCACTTACCTCCTTTAGATTGGAAGTCTTTGCAATTCTTCTTAATGTGCCCAACCTTCCCACAAAAGAAACACTTTAGTTTCTTTAAGTTCCTCTTCTTTTTCTTCATATCCTTGCCTTTTGCTAGAATAGAAGGCTTCCTGCTCCTAGTTTTTTGCTTCTTTACATTCCTAGAATTAGAATTGGACCATATGCAACTGTCAAGTTTGCCTCACCGTTGGCTAGAGTATGACACCCGAGAATTTCTACTGCATTAAGTATGTAATAATTAAGGATTATGTTAAGTAAATTATGTATAACTTTTATGAGCCAAATTTTATACTCAAAAATTTGTTAAGAATTTAGGCAATTTTCGTGTCACGATGATTATTGTTTAAATGTGATTTTTATGAAAAATTTCATAAAGGTGAAAATGACATTTTTAAAATTAAAAATCATGCAATAATCTTAAATAAGAAAGGAAAGATATGAAAATAATATAGAAAGCTTAATTGTTACAAAATTTGTTGTAACAAATTTTAAGACAAAAATACAGTAACAGTATAAGCAATGCAGGATGAAAATCATACAATATAAGAGTAATACAATGTAAGGATTTTACTGATAATGTTATGCAATATAAGAATTATATTAATAAAGTTAAGTAGTATAGTAACTATACTGCTTAAAATTAAGCGGTGTGGAAATTATACCGCATAAAGTAATATAGTATAGAAAAAATACTATCAATGTAAATCTAGATTGTACAAAAGATTATGCGAGACCTATCTTGTTGCCACCTTTAAGGTGGACAAAAGGACGCCTAACCCCTTAATTGCACTAGATGTGTATTCACAAAAGGAGCCAAAAAGTGGTCTCCATCATTTTTCATGCAAAAAATAAAGAAAAGAAAGAAGAAAAAATCTTCCTTTCTCCTCCAAAAGTGACCACTTCCCTATGGTTCCCTTCAAAAGTTTCTCAAAGATTTAACCTCCAATCTAGTTCTACACTAAGTTCAAGTGATGATGATCAAAATTTACCACTTTTACGGTAAAAGTCCCAACTTTATCCTCATGGGTTCTTGGTGTTTTCTTGAGGTATTGAATAGGAGTTTTATGGAAGGTGTTATAAATTGTTATTAAGGATTTAGAAAAGCTATCAAGCATACAAGTGGAGGTTCAAAAAGTTGGAGGAATTTAAGGTAGAATCCTAAACTCTAGTTTTGGTTTTATTTTTGTACAATAAGTGTTTCTAATAATGATTATAGACTTTGATACGTTAAATGGACTTTATGGCATGAATAGTTATGTTTTATGATGATGATAAGGTTGATGGAAGGTTAAGGAAGTAAGGTTTTTGGGTTAAAAATAATAAGATTATTAAACTTTCTTAAAATACAAAGTTTAACTGGTTTTTAAGAAATGATGTTTTTGAGGACCTTAGAGGCCAATTTATTTTCAAAGTAAAGTTTGGAATTTGCCAAAATAGTTACGGCAACAACTATTATGAACAAAGTTTTGTAAAATTCCAAGATGACTAAATTACAACGATTTGCAAAAGTTCGGAAGATTTGAAAATCAGTCGAAAAATTGACTTTAACATTGGAGAACTATTGTTTCATTTTCCTTAATGTTATGAGACATAAAAAATGTAAATTAGGTTTTAAAATAGGTTCTAAAAGCTTTCTAAGACCCGTCAAAGGTAAAATAGTAATCTTCTATAAAAATGCAAAAAAGGACCCAAAACGCCCAAAGAGGCAATGTTTTCGAACACAGCTATCTAGATGGTAAAGCTAAGCAAAGAATTTAGTAAAGTTATGAAGTTTATGAAAAAACTTGTTGATGTTAAAATTGGCATTTTTAAGTAAACAACTAATATTAGCAAAACATTCTTAGATGAAAAACGTTCTATAATATGCAAAGTAACAAAACTGTAAAGTAAGATGGGAAATTTAACTAAGGGATGTTCAAGTAAAGTAAAAGAAAGGTAAACTAATGGTTTACAAAGTTAAAGAAAGGTAAACCAATTGTTTACAAAGGAAAGTTAAACTGATGGTTTACAAAATTAAAGAAAATGTGAATGGTTTACAATGGAAAGCTAAACTGATGGTTTATGAAGTTAAGTAAAGGAAGGGTAAACCAATGGGATACAAAGTAATATAAGAGTACGTTAATAGGATACAAAGTTAAGTAAAATGAAATAAACAACTAGTGTTTAAGTTCTGTTATCAATCGAGTAGATTGATAAGAAAAAATAGCTAATAAGTCGGGTGTTAATTGATCAGGACATAGAAGCTGACTAATAGAAAGAATGGAAAAGGAATGGAAAGGGAATGCTAGTGTGTTATCTAGGTAAGTTTCAAATCTCACGTACAGCATGAAGAAAATAAATTTTTAATGCTTTGAATATGTTATATGTTTGTATTTGTTATGCAATAAGTTTTAGAGTTTAAGTTAAGATTTGCAATGTATTTGCAGCTGTTATGTTTAAAGTATATTTGCATGTATTATGGATAATATTTTAAAAGTTCAAGTTAAGATTTGTAATGTATTTGCAATTATTATGTTTAAAGTATGTTTGCATGTGTTATGCATTATGTTTTAAAGTTTAAGTTATGAATTGCAACGTGTCTGTCTATGATATGTAGCATTGGATTTGCTCACAAAAGTTAACAAGAAGGAAAAGCAAAGATATAAAGAAAGTGTCATACTAGCCTCCTTGATATAAGGTATATAAGTTATGTTAAAGTTATGACCTCAATGTTCAATGGTCTAAAGCCTTCCACAAGGGAAGCATTATGTTATGATCTCATGATTGATGAATTTGGTACAAACACTAAAGTTCACAAGATAAAAAGAGATAAGGATGATGATAAGAAGTTAAAGTAAGACATGAATGATAATAAGAATGCTCATAACTGAAAGTTTATAATTGAGCATAAATTGAATCATGCATAATGACCTCGCCTGTATTCCTTTTTATGATACGTTTATGATATATGTTTATGAAAAATATTTTTATAAAAAATGTTTCCAAAAACAAGGTTCATGGAGGAAGTTTTGTGAGAAACATTTTATGAAAAACATTTTACATGAAAGAAAGATATATGAACGGTGTTTATGAAAGAAATTTTATAAGAAAGGTTTAAAGAGAAAAGTTTTATAAATGTTTTAAATGTATGTGAGATTATGTTTGAACTTACTAAGTGAAAGCTCATTATAAGTTTCGTTATGTTGTAGATAATCCTACGAGAGACCAGTATGATTGGTTGAAAAGCTTGTTACTACGAGGGACAGATGTAGAGATTGGATATAAATAACACTACAAGAAGTCTTCTTGTAGTAGAAAAGAAAGTTTTTTACTATTTGATATTGTGTTTTCAAAGTTTTAAGAAAGTCAATATTTAAGGAAATGTTTTATAAAAAATATTTTAAAAGATGTATTTACGAAGAAGATGTATTAGTTTATGTTACAATGGATGTTGCAATAGATTTTAAAAGAAGTACTATGGGATTTACGAAAGTAAATATTTCTTAATGAGTAAGAAATGTTTTATATGATTTTAAAGTCAAATGTTGAGCTATATCTCAACTTCAACTGCAACAGAAATGGCAACAGATTCAAGTATGTTAAAAGAAAAAAAAATTATTTGCTATTTTTCTTACTTGAAAGTATGATTAAGTTAATGACATGAAGTTTAAGAAAGTTTAGTGATGATCCAAAAAGACAGGGCATTACAGGTGGTATTAAACCGATATCCTACTATCCTATCTCGGATTATCATATGTTTACTTCACCATAGCTCAAGTAAGTAAGTTAAGTTAAGTAAGAAAAAATGTTAGTATTTAATGATTACGTATTTATACCGAGAACATAGCCCTTGATGTCAGCACTCCTGGATGAGCAATGAGAAGACAAAGGTCAAACGATGAACGTAATGTTATATGTTATAATGTTTCCACAAGTCGATGGTAGTTATCATCCATTGGCGGTATCAAGTTAATGATGATCTATAGATGGCCCGATGGCTCAAAATCAAAAAGATGAGCTCATGACATATTATGATGTTTTATGCCCATCAGTGTTTTCTGTTTGAGTGAATCTCAGTCCATAAGGAGTCGTCTGGCATTGACTATACACAGAACGAGTAGAGCAGATCAAGATAACAGAATAACGGAGGTCCAAAAGTGTTCTTCGATGTTCTATGGAACAAGAGTGCCCAAGAGCAACCAGACGTTAGATGACTAACTATGTGATCTTTCTGAGCCTAAGCATTTCATAGACAAGCTAAGACATCCTAAGGAGCTCATAACTGCCTAAATGAAAATCACGATCAAGATGATGATATCAAATATGTCAACAAAAGCCTCATAGGTTGGAGGATGGATGCTAAAGATTAATACATTATGAGAGAATTATGGAAAAAAGTGTAATTTTAGAACGGATATAGGATTGGAAAAATCAAGGATTTATGGTCAGATAGCCTTGATTTTTTAATAGCATGATAGGAATTAAATGAAAATGAAACCTGTTTTCAAGAATAGCATTCATTAGTAGAATGCCAAATCCGTTAGATGAATGGAAAATATGTTCAAATGCTAAAAGATCAAAGTTGCATAGCAAAAGTGTAGTGTTACAATTCAAAAGAATAAGTCAATGAAATGATGAAAGTTTACGAAGTTCCAAGTTGGAGATTTAGTTTTTTATTAAGAAAGTATCCATGCAAGAAACTATGTAATGAACTGAAAGTATGAAAGAACATAAGAGCATACTACTTGTCAAGGTTTTTGAGAATGAAACACTAAACAGAGGTAGCAGTAAGAAAGTAAGAAAAGGATATGAAAATGAAGTACTCATGATTGTTCTAATTTTCAAGAACGAAAATTTTTAAGGAGGGTAAAATGTGATACTCGAGAATTTCAAATGCATTAAGTATGCAACAATTAAGGATGTTATTATGTATAAATTTTGTGAGTCAAATTTTATGCTCCAAATTTTGTTAAGAATTTAAGGGGAAATGTTGATGTCATGAGGATTATTGTTTAAATCCAATTTTTATGAAAAATTCCATAGAGGTAAAAATGGGATTTTTCAAATTAAAAATCATGCCATAATCTTAAATAAGGAAGGAATGTTATGAAAATAAGTTAGAAAACTTAATTGTTGTAAAATATGCTGCAATAAAGTTTAAGACAAAAATACAATATAAGCAATACACAGTATAGAAAATCATGTATTATAAGAGTAATGCAGTGTAAGGATTACATTGATAAAACTATACAGTAAAAGAATTATATCAAAAAGTTAAGCAGTATAGAAACTACACAGCATAAAGTTAAGTAGTATATAAATTATACAGCATAAAGTAATACTGTATAGAAATTAGACTGTGTAAAGCAATGTAGGAATTACACTATATGGATGACATGGAAGCTTGTGGACCAAGAAACATAGTGTAAAAAAAATACTGACAGTATTTTAAATTTAGACTGTTAAAAAGTTTATGTGGGACCTATCTTAATGCCACCTTTAAGGTGGATAAAAGGCCACCTAACCCCCTCAATTGCACAGGATGTGCATTCACAAAAGGAGCCAAAAAAGTGTTCTCCATCATTTTTCATGCAAAAAGTCAAGAAAAGAAAAGAAAAGAAAAGAAAGAAGAAAAAAAAAATCTTCCTTTCTTCTCCAAAATTGACCACTTCCCCATAGTTCCCTTCAAAAGTTTCTCAAAGATTTAACCTCTAATCAAGTTCTACACCAAGTTCAAGTGATGATGATCAAAACTTACCACCTTTAAGGTAAAAATCCCAACTTTATCCTTATGAGTTTTTGGTTTGTTCTTGAGGCTTTGAATGGGATTTTTATGGGAGGAGTTATGGATTGTTGTTAAGGATTTAGAGAAGCCATCAATCACATAAGTGAAGGATCAAAAGTTTGGAGGAATTTTAGGTAAAATCCTAAACCCTAGTTTTGGTTTTACTTTTGTACAGCAAGTGTTTGTTGTAATGATTATGGACTTTGATATGTTAAATCGACTCTATGGCCTGATTAGCTATTATTTATGATGATGATAATATTGATAGAAGGTTAAGTAGGGTTTTTAGGTTAAAAATAAAAAGATTAATAAACTTTATTAAAATACAAAGTTTAACTAGTTTTTAAGAAATAATGTTTTTGAAGACCTTAGAGGCCAATTTATTTTTTAAGTATAGTCTGGAATTTGACAAAATAGTGAAGGCAACAATTGTTATGAATAAAGTTTTGTAAACTTCCAAAAGGACTAAATTACAAAGATTTGCAAAACTTTGATAGATTTGAAAATCAGCCGAAAAGTTAACCTTAACGTTAGAATTTCAAGAAAATTAAAACACAAAAGTTGTAGCACTCATTGAAACTGTTAAGGTTTCATGGATAATATGTCAAAATTCTACCTAATTTGTAAGTTATAAATTTTACAGAATTTTAAGCATAAAATTTCTTAAAATGAAAACATTATGAAATGTTTAGCATTCGACCAAGGAACTTTTGAAAGTTTTATTCCTTATGAAAAACTGAATATTATGGTATTAAACGGTTGTTTTTGGTATAGGGGGCAAAACAGTCAAAATATTTGTGTTTCAGGTCAAAATAAAAAAAAAAAACATGTGAAACTGGGTTTTCATGAATAAAATGTTGGTTTCCATCACTATTGTGGGTTGTGAGTAACCAAAAGTTCTAAGTTTGAAAGGATCGAAAGCTTTTATTTAGAAATGAAAGAGAATTACGTTAAGAAATAGTTTATCATATATGCACATAATATTAGTTTATCATTTAATAAATAAAAAAGAACTATTGTATAAAAATCTTTCCTGTGAGATTACTCGATATAAAATTGAACAAAAAAAAGAGATAGGAAAGAAAAGAAATGCTAGTATTTCTTACTATTCTGTTGTAAAAAAAAAAAAAAAAGAAATACATACATATATATATATGTGTGTGTATTTGATTCCTCAAAAAGTTTAAAAGAAATCTAATTCAAAAATAAATAATTTTTAATAATTTTTTATTTTAACTTAAATTAATTGTAAATATAAGGTTTGATTTATAAATGGTCCCCATGGCTTACCTCTAATCTCATTTTAGATCCGAACATATCATTTTATTCTAATTTTTGTTTAAATTTTGGAGGGAAAAATCATGTGATCGACATGTGACTGGGACTAAACTTAAAGAATGAAGTTTAGGGACAAAAAATGAAAATATTTAAGTCCATGGACTAAAATTTTAAAAATCTAAGGTTCAAGGACTATTTGTAGAGATTAATTTCTTTCTTTTTTTTTAATTAGTTCAAAAACAAATGTTGATGTTAGATAAATAACAACAAATTGAGCACAAAAATATTAAACATATGGCTTGTTTTCTACGTTCACGTAACTAACATACATTTAAAGTGTCATAAAATAGGTTATTTAAAGGCATATACAAGATTCAAAAAAAAAAAAAAACAAAAAACAAAAAACAAAAAACAAAAAACAAAACAAAACAAATAACCAAACAAACAAATAGGCTTCTTGCAACACCTCTAAATTATATATCAAACCTTCCATATTCTAATAGTTTGCTTTGATTTTTTTGTCATCAGTTTTTTTTTTTAATAGGTTTAGCTAATTACACTAATATAAAGAAACAAAATTATTGTCCAACATATGGCTATTGAACTTTAGATATTTTTCAATTTTAGTCCTTAAACTTTAGATGTTTTTCAATTTTGCTCCTTAAACTTTAAATTCTCTTCGATTTTAGTCTCAATTAAGTGCCAAGCATGTGATTTTTCCATCCAAAATTTTAACATTTATCTAATAAAAAGGACCAAAATTAGTACAAAATAAAAAGTTAAAGACTGAAATAAAACTTTTTAAATTTTGAAGACTAAAAGGCTATTGGAGATAAACTTTAAAGACTATTTGTGAGATTTAACCTTCAAAATAACCATTTGTGGAACATGTGGGTGTTGGAATTATTTTTTCTTTTTTGAAAAAAAAAAAATTCTAACACCGCGTGTTCCAAACGTACCGAGGCGCGTGCAAGAATTTGGAATTCTGGGCAATCGCCATTCCCTTGCGTTAATTAATTTACCATTTTATTATTTATTTGTTAGATTTCTTCATCATTATTATTATTATTATTGTTATTATTATTTCCGTTTCCTCCCCTTTCCAGAAAGTTCGTGCATGCATGAATGCGACGTCATCGTCGGGACCCAATTGATCCATGTCTGCCTCCCACGCTCAGATGTCAGAAGCCAGGCAGTTGTTTTTGACACATACACCTTGTAAGCTTCTGGAGTTTCATCCTGAGCCACACGAGTATAACAAGCCTCGCTCCACGGATCTTGCGGGATTTATGAATTATCTGATAAATTAATAAAGGGAAAAAAATTTAGAAAATGACAATTTTACTTATATAAAGATAAAAGATAGCAATTTAGGATTCTGTTTTGAACATCTGTTTGATTCCTGTAATTTTGCATACCTTTTTTTTTAATTCTGATGTAATATTCATACTACAAAACATTCAAAAATATACTGTTGATATATATATATGAACGGTGCAAAATAACACTATATGAGCCTGTTTGTTACGTGGGATTAGGACTAGGATTAGGATTATTTATCTTAGTCTCATGTTTGGTGGCAACCTTGGATTGGATAATTTATCCAATAACCCCAAAATAGTCCCAACAGTGTGGGATTACTAATCCCACCAAAACACATGGGATTTCTAATCCCATTTACCTGGATTGTAATATTTCTACAATATCACAATCCACCTCACCCAAGCACACCTAAGCACATGTCTGAGATAGTTGTAGCCGCCATTGGAGCTCTTCGTCTACCACTAAGCACCCGTCGAAGCACCCCACCATTGTCGGAGTTCGCCGGAGCAACCCATTTAACTAGTTTGTGACCCCCCTCATACTGTATCTTGTCAAGCACGAGCTAAGAAGTGGCAG
>CAMOHE010048047.1:8185-34593 GCA_946598075.1 Artocarpus hirsutus
ATAGCACTTGAAATCTGCTTTACTATAGAAAGCAATCTAGACAAGAACATATATGCAAAAATCTAAACAACATTCATTATATAGACACAACAAAAATGAGAAAAACACAATCTCAATACTATTCCCTTCCTTAATTATGGACATATATAGCAACATATAGAAGCGCTCAGGCAACTCACCTCACAGTGCATATAGTGCCACTACTCTTTCCCTAACAAAGAATCAAGAAGAGCAGCTTCTTCCTCCTGCAACCGTCACAAGGAAAAATAGAGCTTAGCTTAACACAAACATTAGTCGCTAATCCGAAGAAAAGAAGTGACATACCACCAGGGCGTTAAACTCGGTCTCCTCGTCTATAGCACTTGTTATAGTAGAGTCCTCCAGCAAATCCTGCTTCCAAAAATAGAACCAAAGTTGTAAGAGTTGTCACCTAAAAATGCATGTGGTTTTCTCCAAAACTAACACCGCATGTCTTAAATAACCTCGGCACTATCAACAAAAAAAATACCGTTTATTGACGCTCTAGATGAGAGATCGATGGGAATTTGGCCACAAACAACCCATGAAAAATGAACCGAGACTAGATAAAATGGCTAGAGAGAGAGAGAGAGAGAGAGAGAGAGGTCATATGAAACGGTATTCATCAAAACCCTACTTCAATTCTTTTTTTAGAAATGAAAAACGAAAAAAAAAAAACTCGGTTTAAAAACTGAATAACAAAGTCCTGACCTTGACAGAATCAATTGATTAAAAGAAAACAAAATTGAAAATTGATAACTTAGCAATGGGGAGTAGGAAAGAAAGATTAGTTTTAATACAGTAAAGATCAAAGCACTTACATTTTGGGTATATTAAGATATTTATAAGATGGCTACCGTAAAACATATGTGGGAATGAAATTGCTTACATCATCGGCAATTTGCAAGAGCCCATTATTGTCCTGCAGAAAACAAAAAGTAAATTGAGGTTCTGACAATTGACATAATATCGAGAGATATTTTAGTGAAATTCTCCATAAGAAGGTACAAAAAAAGAGTTGGAGATATGGGAAAGAGAAGAACTTCAAAAGATAACCTTCACTGCAACAAAAAGAAGAGGATCGGATGGTGTATAAATCATGTAATGTGTGCCATCCTGCAAATGGAAGACCAACGGATTAAACAGGACAGAAAGGATGAATATTTAAGCTGGAAAGCATAGAATAGATTGTCGTTCATCAAAAAATGTGTTTCTTTGTGTTTCTCACATACAAACACATAATTTTGAGGCAACTTAAAATGGCAAAGCAACAATTCAAAAACAAACATTAAAAACAAATGGCATTCAATCAATAAAGTAAGCTAAATTGATTGACACTTAGCACCACTACCTTTAACTCTTTAACAACCAAAAATAGAGAACATAAGCATAAATTCAAATAACTCTCACCAGAAAATGCAAGGCATGCCCTTCAAAAACTCACACAGACGGCAAAAAATAGTTCTAATGGTTCAGCATATTGAAATTCCCTGCCTGACGCTGAAATTTTTATGTAACAAATTTTTGGGAAATTACAAGTTAATTTGTCCACTGAAAACATTTTCTAGGAAGCTAACCAGTTTTCTATTGGTTGGATTATGTGGTTGAAATTTCTTGAACCCCTTAAAATATCCTCTAAAGAACTAGTACAATGAAAATGATCCTAAATTGATAAACCATTAAACTCTCCAATTAAGCACAGTTGAAGGGCAAAGAAAAGTCCTTAAATTTTTTTTTCACTAAACATGTGAGATTGGATCTTGTTAAAGAACAATTAGAGAGACAGGATATGTGTCCCTCATGTCACCTCCTCTCAGCAACTTGCCTACATCCTAACTAAAGGGCCTATTCCATGCGAGCTGAGAATGCAAAACACTTTGGAGCCAGCTTTAAGCGGATTGTTGATAAATTCCAAAATTAGCATGCCTCAGATCAACTGTTAACTTTCCGGATTTGTTCTCATTGTATTCTTATGTTCCAAAAAAGCAGCTCTTCATTGTAATTAGACTAGCAGATATGCATGAATCTTATCAGTCAAAGATTGACTGTCTGATTTTCATACTCCTCTTTTTAATCGGTAGATTACTGGATAGATGAAAATTTTATCAGCCAATGAAGATTGACTATTATTTTTCATTTTCGTTGTTCTTTTCTTCCGATTCATTGATAAAAATCAATTACAAGGAGGAGTCCGCCAAAAAAAGGAAACTAAAATGCAACATAAATAAAATAAAACAACAGAGTACAAATCACACAAGAACCGCCAAATCGAAATACAAAACACAACTATTACCCTATTACGTCTTCCCAATTAAGAACCATTAATGAGGAAGGAAAGCCATAAAAAATGCATATGTGTGTAGCACAAGGGTTCAATAGGAACAATTAATGATCAAGCGTGAGTAGGACAGTATTTTCTCAAGAACTATTGGGAAAAAGAATCTAATGTAATTATAATGTTGATTACCATATGGAAGCATGTAATTTCTACACCCTCAGTTGGTAAGCCATCTACATCTTGACCATCGTCTGCAGTAAGCACAAACAAACAAATGCTACATCAATAACCGAACATCAAAAAGACCTCAGATTGGATTCACATTGAAGAAGGGTAGCATTCCTCTTTTATTGGTCCTTGAAACAAATTTGTAAGCTTTTTTATTCTCTGATCATGTAGTCTATCGATTTACTTTCTTAATAATAGTTGTGCTTCTTCACTTTCATGGTTCAATGAACATAAAATATTGGATGAAAGAGTAAAGAAAATAAAAAGGAACATTACCTGTGCGGAAATCAACTACGTCATCCTCTGTGTAGCAAAACCCTCCCCGCGCTGTATAACAGAACCTGGAAAAGGGCACAAAAAGAAAAATAAAATGTGACCACATATATTAGCATATTTGAAGATACCAAGACTAAAATGGGTTAATACCTACCCACTATGTACCAGATGCATGTGAATCTTTGCAAGGGCATAAGCAGCAGCGGGAAGAATTGCTTCAACTTCTTCATCACTTGCCTAAAACGCAAAGACATGTAAGCAACTAAGATGAAGATTTTGAACATATAAGAAAGCAATACGAAGACAAGAATTGCAGTCCTCTCTGCGTGATACTCGTTGGCCCTGATAAAAGAGCTTTAAAAAACTAGCAAGATCCATGTAGAGTTTAGATATCACTAGTATGAAAAACCATATTTGTAGAATACAATGAAACTGAAAAATCGTTTATTTCTGTAACATGTCATGAACATAACTCATAGACATCCCCTTTTAAATCTATCAATTTCCTCGCAATCGTGTGTCAATGTTTCACTAAAGCACCATGCTTGAGTTATTTGTCAATTGAATTCAAAAGCTAGATTCATTTGTAATCCAATAGCAAAAGAATTGGATCTTAATGCCTTTTGGAGATCATCACTAGTGACAAAGAAGAAGCTTCATTTCTTGGTTTTCTGCTTATGACAGATCTAAGGAATATTTTGATTTGTGTGTTATGCATAGGAAAGAAAAAGCTTACTTTTTATACAATTATTATTGTTATTATCGTTATTTTTTGAGTGTGAAAATGTAGTGATGAGTTTGTACTTTTTGTTCTTCAAGCTCTTATCGCTAAAGAGCAAGAACTTAAAGAACCGTAGTCCCCACTATACAGCTCTTGTCTTCTTGAACAAAAAGAGTTTGAATAAATTTAACAATCTTCATCCAACAAAAAAGGGTCTAATCTTTAAGTATTAAATGCAAGATTTCTCTGTTCTGATGTTACCTAACAAATTTTTTTTTTTTTTGGTCACCTCAACAAAACTGTTGTTCTTGTTAAAGAGAAAATCCCACATTTCATATTTAAAAACCTAATTCAGCCATTTTTCCCCTTTGATCCTAAGTTCTAAGCCCACTACAAAAGATATCAAAACTTGAAAGCCAAAAACCTTGCTTGATTTATCAGTGAGTCCATCTAAATGCCTATGTCTCTTCCAACTTAGGAAAGACTCCAAACTTTGGTCCTAAACTAGATTATTGCACCCATGGTCTTTTTTTCCTTAGTTTACTGCTAAATCAAAGATCCAAACTGCATATCTTTTCCAATCTGCCATTTATGAAACTTTGCCTCACATAATAAAGCCAAGGGCGCGGGAATCGGCAATCAAAGGATACATAGGGTCCCAATACATAAATTATAATCTGATTGCCAGAGCTTCAAATGCATATGTTCAAAAAAAATGCATATGTCAAAAAAGAATAATGATAAATTATACAAAATATCCAGTGTGAAACTCATAGGTTAAATGATAAAAAATAAAATTAAAGGTGCACCATAGTAATAACATACAGCTGACCAGCCTTCAATATTTGTGCTCTTCAAAATCTGAACAGGCCTGTACGAAATATTTATCCAGCAAATCTCAACCAGTAAATTAAAAAACAAAATAAAATAAAATAAAAACATATATACCAAGATCATAATATTATCCAGAGAAGATAACTTTGACTTACGTGTCAAGAGGGCATAGAAGCATACACTCATCTCCTCTTGAGCTTCTGAAAACCCTCCTTATAACGCACTCCAGTGGAAAATTGTTCGTCGGATCCACCTGTTAGTTAGTAGTAAACGATCGAATTTCTCAAAATCAACCTTTTCATTTTATATATATGTATATATATACACACACATATATATCAAAACAGAGAACAACAGAAACTGAAAGTGAAGGAACTGACAATGGTGGCAATTCGGTTAGAGGAGGCCATTAGAACCCTGCCATCGTCGTCCACGACAAACCCAGATGGCGGTTTCGGCAGTGAAGTCGCGTAGCAACCTGACGACGACGATGGCCCATCAACATCAACATCAAAATCAACAGGGGCGCCATGGCCAGAGCTCTCGACAATCTCAATATCGTCTTCGTCAACGAGAATGGGCTTGGGCTTTTTCTTGCGCTTCTTGTTGGGCTTTTTCTCGAGCGGCCCAGTTGGGGACTTGGCGGCGGAGCAGAGAAGAGGGCGGCGGTGGCGGAGGAGCATAGAAGAGGAGGACGTGGAGAGTGAGAGTGGGAGTTGATTATGAATATGATGATGGTGGGGATGGAGGAGAGAGAGGAAGGAGATGGAGTTGGGTTTTGTGGAGATTGAGAATGCCATGGTCGTCTTAAAGGGTTCTGTTGGGATGTTGTTTGGGGTTTGTTTGGCGGCAGAATCAGAATCTGATATTTTTGCCTAACTTTAAGAATGGGGGTGTTTGCTTATTTAAGAGAGCAAACGCCAATGCTATTCCACGCTTCCATTCCATATATAAACATAGCAATGCACAAGAATACAAGAGTTGCTAGCATTTGGTTTCCTTTGTGTAGTTTTGTCCATTTATGAAAAATGCTTCGAATGCTAACTCTAATAGCAACTTGTATATCAATCTATTAAAGCATATTGTTAGTATGATTAGAACCAATTTTTGGTTCAAAATATTGTAACATATGAGAGCTTTACATTATTTGGTAACTAAAAAGTTAGTTTTAACTATACTTACTAAGCACCTTAATATAAGTTATTATGTTTTTATTGCTAAAAGTTTAAAAAAATTGTTTTCCCTCTCAACAAAACGAAGTGAAAGAAAAAAGAAAAAAACAAGTGAAGTGTTGGTTAAAGATTTGGCGTTGCCTTTGGGCATGGCGCCAAACTCCCTACCATAAAATCTCGACCTTCGACTCATGTCAAGATGAGCTTCTGTTGAAAAAATAACTTCCATGATACAACAGAATTTTAAAATACTTTATTTAATCACCAAGAAACTACCTCATGATGTTGTAAACAATAAATTAAATCTAATTAAACGTACCAGTTGAAGACTAAAAACAACACTTACAACCAAACAATTCTTCAAGAAAGAATCTCTATCGTCAGATCTTAAATGCTATTTTCTTCCTTCATATTGTTATGTGTGTGGTAAAACTCAATAAATCTCTACCACAACTATACTCCTTCCAACCACTCAAGTGTTGAATAACTAAGATTACTAAAAATGAGCAATAAAAGCTCTATTCTCTAATTTGCACTCATGTCTCTATTTATAGAAATAGCAGAAGGAGTCAAAAGTCTTTAAGGAATCAAAGAGATAATTTTCTCTAGCCTTAATATGATAATGGCGCCAAACCATTAGTAATTTATCTCCAAAAATTCAACCAATCATAGTTTAGGGAATTTGTGATTTTTTGCATTATCTTGGTTAATTCCAATTTAAACAATTCCAATTACAATTAGAATTCCATTGTTTAAAATAACTATCTAATTTAAATAATTATAAATAATTATCCATAATTCAAATTCAACTAGGATTTAACTTAATTATTCAAATACCAAATTTAAATAATTAATTATTCTAAAATCTCAATTACCACTTTGAATAATTTTTTTCAAAATTAATCAAATAATTAATTCTTTAGAAAACGTGCAAATGTGGCACTACTGTTGTAGGCCTGTGCTTGCTAGCAGTCCAATTGAGATAATTATGCTCACTGTCATTTTATTGAATAGTGAATTAACTTTTGCCATTTATAAAAAAACTACATGTCACTCAAAGAATTAATACAAGTGTAAAATTAAAAAAAAAAAAAACAAGTGACTTGTGGCATTTTTCAAAGAGTTTTTTTTTTTCATGTAACATATTTCAATCCATAGTCTAAAAAGATGACATATTTATAAAGCTCCCAATCCAATCTCAGACTATGTGTCATGTGTCCCATTAGGCATGATGGCATGACTTATGTATACTTTTTGTCTTACTTATGGTAATCTATATTTGTCTTATCTGTCATAAAAGAATTAACGAGCCAGTATTAGAACCCGATGGACATAAATTATAGCTCCAATAATAACAAATAAATTAATCCTCGATTGATTATTTGTGTAATTATTAACTTCATTGTCACTTTAATATAGACTCAAAGCTACACTCTTGATAATATACCTTATTAGGAGCTCCTAAAATATGTATTTTTCATGATTTTTAATATTATGTGTATCCATATAGATTATCCATAATCGAATGAATGACTTAATTTTATTTTACCTTATAAGTATCTTATCTCAAAGTTTTATTATTTTACTATTGCAAAATTTATTCATTTTGTAATTCATAAAAATAGAATATCATTTATAAATCATATATATCTAGATGATTGAGGCCTCATTATATTTTTCAATACTTGAATAATGCCTTTGAAAGTATAACATTGACTCTTTGTTGGAGAGCTATGGATTTTGTGTTTGTGAATTATGTTCCCAACGAATATAGGAGTTGCATCTCTAACATAGCGACAATAGAGCATTCGTTCATCAAAACTCTTGATTTTGGTACTAACTTTATCTCGAATGAGATTTCTCATTCTGGCAATAATCTTGGTAACTCCTCTAGAAAGGTTTCCACAAATTTCCTGACTATTGGAACGTCTTTTGGTCCTATCTTGGCCTCCCTAGACTTATCCACCATGTTGACTAGGTATCCAATACAACCACTAGCCAACATCTTACTTGCCTTTATTACAGATATCATCTATAGTGGTGACTGTTAAGATGTTCCTATGTAAGTAAACTTTTCCTCCTTAGCGGGCCTAAATGTGAACTTCTGACATCAACAGTTGATGATAGCATTGTACTTTCCCTAATGTTGTAATCATTCATGTCGATAATGATCAAATTTACGTATAACTCTCTAGGCAAATAATTATTGGAATATTCTGTAACTAATAATTAGATAGTAAAATTTCTGTGGAGAGCAATGTAGTCCCAACGGGTTGACTTATTCTATCTCCAACTCTATCTAGATGCTTCGTAAACTTAGATGATGCAAATAAATGCATTGCTCTAGAATCAAATAAAGCATAAGCATCTTGTTTAGCTACAAGAAATTGACATATCACCACTTTAGAAGTTCCAACTTCTTCATCATTCTTGATGTAAGCATAAAAAGGGCATAAGGTTATGGGGCTTCCAATCTCCCTTGAGAAATCTATGGTCCCTCAATCCTAGCCTGAACTGCAAGCAGCTAGTTTCTAGGAGCTCTCTACTGATTCTGACTTGACTGATTCTAAGGATTAGAATAGCACTGCTTAGCATAGTGGCCTTCCTTACCACAGATGTAACAACTATTTGTTCTACCTTTGTATTCTCCCAAGTGCTTCTCCCTAAACTTAGTGTAAGTGGAGTAGCTGTTATTACCATTTCTATTATTGTTTTTCTTTTGAGGCTGACCCTTCCGGTTGCCCTTGTTAGGATTTCTTTTCTCTTGTTGTTGTTATTCTGACCTTGTTGCTTGTTACCCTGACCTAAATTGTTGCCTTAACCTTTCTGTTGAGATTTTGGGTTTTGCCTTCCTTTGGCCTTTTCCTCTCTCTTGGCCTTAAAATACTTAGTCATTGCCTCCTTATTTTGTGATACCCAGTAATCAACGTGAATTGCTCATTGAATACAATCTTTTATAGACTTAAATGGTTTCTGTCTGCTGCTAATCACTACCGCCAGGTCAGTCTGAACATTTTCATCATTCTTCTTATTTCCTCTCGCTCTTTGCTCACCGTGAATAGACAAAGATGGGCCAACTGCTTAAATTTGCTCATTGCATCCTTTATTGACATACTTTCCTAACGAAAGTTGTTGAATTCATCTTCTTTGATAGCCACAATGTTGAAGTACATTTCACAAAGCTCATCCATGAAATCTTATCAGGTCATCACACTGACGTCTCCTTTTAAGTCAGTATTTGCCACCAACGACGGGTATCCTTCTTAAGTACATAGGAAGCACACAATACCATCTCCTAATCATTCAGCCTCATAAAGTTCATAACCACTTGGACATTGATTAACCAATTATCAGCCTCTATGGGGTTTGTGGAACCATCAACTCTAGTGCTTTTAAGCATCGAAACCTTTCTAGAATTATATCCCAATGTACATCTGCTATAGGTTAGGCATTTTGTCCCTTAGCTATCTCTAGGCCAATCAGGGCAAGTGTAGTTCTTGTTCGCATTGTCTTTTGACAATAGGAGGATATTCTAGTGCTCCTTGATTTTCTAGTGCAATCAGCTTTCCTTAAGCCGGCACTCCTCTAGCTGGAGGTGGGGGGCTTTGTCGTGCTAGCTGTTTATTTAGTACATTTATTTCTTGTTGCTGAGCTTGTAATTATTGCCTTATTTCAACGATTTGGGGCAACAATATAACTCTTATAGTCCTCTAGCAACTTGAACTCAGGGTCATACCATGGTCTCATCGTTAAATAAAGGAAATCAGGTAAATTCTAAGTTTCTCATGCTTGGGAAAATTAATTCTATTTTACACAGGTTGAAATTCTTAATCATACATAAATCACATCATATAATAGGTATATACATAGAATCAAAATCATTGTATACATAATATCATACAAACATAAACTTTGAACATAGCTATCAAAAGTGTGCATCAATTTCTGTATTATCATATACATATATCTGTTGTACAATAACATCTGTTAAGAGTGGTCTAACACTTCTGAAACACCCGTTATTTTAACAGGTATGATTTTGTAAAAATCGTATGAATAAAATGTCACTTTAGTATTTTTACTAAGTCTCCGTAGTAAATATTTTAAATCTACCTATCACTCACTTCTACCAACCTTGTCCCACTACATTAATGCTTAATTAAGTAGGCTCAACTACTTGGAGACATAGAATTAATTCACCTTAATTACCAGGAGACATCGATATGTTTTCTCAACCACCTTTTTAATGCTTCTTTCATCTTCTTCTACAACTTACCCCATTTGCCCCCTCAATTATGTTGACATTATTTGCTAAAAGTCTCCATGGGAGACATGATAATATTTCTTTTAATGCTCATTTAATTCTCTCCCGCTCCTTAATTATTTTGATGCCTATTTATTCAACCATCACCACTCTTTTCTCTAGTTTCTCATTCTCTCCTTTCTCACTTCAATTTCCAAGTAAATACACAAAGCATAGAGCTCTCTTTACAACCACAACAACTATAATTTTCAACCACGTTTGAAGCCAAATTTGGAGTCAATACAAGCTTGATTTTTAACCCAAACTTTGGTGTTCTTCAAAGGAGTTTTGAGGTAGGTTTTCTTTAATTCAAACTTGGTTTTTAGTATGTGTTTTTCTCTATCTTTAATGTATAATTTACGTGTTCAAAGTTCATGCAAATTTCTAATTATGTTAATATGCATACTTTAGCATGTTTTCATCATTATTTGTAAGAAAGGTTAGAGATATCGTTTGATAATGATTTTGGTATAAAACTCATGAGAATATATTTATTATGATTCTACAATGCATGCTGTATATTTTAGAATGATTTTGAGACTTTGAACAAGGATACTATACTTTGAGCTAAAGAAAAACTTAATATTCCATAAACCTTGTATTATCTTTATGAGCAGTAGCTCTTTCTTGAAATTCTGGGATTAGAAAAAAATGAATTTTGTAAATTGGTTTACATATTTTAAAAGTAGACATCTTAAGCTTTCCAACAAGCTATCATGAGCCTAAATCGGAGTTATATTTTATTTTCTATGAAATTTTCAATTCTCGGGTTGGAAACTAGAAAACATACCAGTGGCAATATACTATCCGTCTATCTTAAGTAAATCACCTCTTAACCCATGTGCTAATCGTAAATAGTGAACTCAACTTTGTTCACCTTCTAATCCCTGAATGTCTTGCAATCTTTTCAAAACCATCCTAAGTAATTCATGAATCTTATTAGAGACTGAAATATATATATAGATTTACACTTAATTCATTTATGGATATGGTTACATGTTGTGCTTTAGTTTTAATTGTCCTTATGCACACCTTAGGATCAAGGGTGTGTGGAGCTTACGTTAATTAAATTCGAAGATTAAAATATTGTTGAGAAGCTTGGAAGGTAGGGATTCTATTACTCATCTTTTGTAAGGTTTTTATAGAATTTAAATTGATTATTTTACCACAAGATATATGTACCTATGTTGAACTGCTATTATATGATAATTACATATGAAACTATGACATGAACTCGCCCTGTATTGATTAGCGAGGAACATAATGAATTAACATATGTTGTTATAAGTTGGAAAGTATGGTTAGAAAAATTGATTCTATAAATAATGATGGAACATTGAGAAATGGTGAGACGTGAAGAGGGTGGCGGTTACGTTCTTGGGCACGATTACCCTAAAAGGTAAAATAGGGGGAAGGTGATGACACTTCCTTGGGTCGAAAGTCCCAGAACACATTGTACAGGAATCGACTTAGTGAGGACTCGGGGCTTGATGTCCCCTCACCGGAATACCCTCGGAATGTTTGGAAGGTAGCCAAGCACACCCATTTGGGTTTCGATAAATGGAGTGTTACTTTATGTAATGTGGATATCTAGGAATAATGATGAATTGTAACATTTTTATATATGTATAAGTGTGAAACTTAGTAATGGTGAACTATGGTATCCACGAAATATGATCATAATAAACCTCATAATCTGGTATATGATGTAAATTAACTAACCATGCAGTTTTAATGTGGTAACGAATAAAACCTTAAGGTGAGTAATGATTTTCTCCACTGGGCATGTCGATGCTCATCCCTATCATATTTACATCTCTCAGATGGAACTCAGTGCAACTTATTTGACGAGAAATAAGCAACAATACTGTTGAATTCATGTTGAAAGATCTTTGTTAAACTGTAACTCGTCTAGATTATGTAAGATTCGTATTTACTTTGTGATGGTTGTGTTAAGTTATTTGGGAATTGTACTATAGTGATGATGACTGTATTTTAAATATTTAATGCTACACTAAAAACTGTGGTTTGTATTTTAAATATATTTTTTTTCAAAGACCCATGGGCATTGTTTAATGAATTTAAATAATATTGAATCTAATTTTATTTTTATTTATTCAATACTGTTAACCTCTACATAGAAGCATTACAACTTCTCATCGTACATACATAAAATAACATATACTAGTCTACTGGGAATGTCTATCACTTCCATAATACATCAAAAAGGCAAAATAAGGCATGATAAGAGTGGTCTATGACTTCTCACATTACAACAAAAGATAGTCCTATATAAAAAGATAGACTAAGAAATAAAGGTCTCTATCCGTCATAATATAACCCTGACTCAGCGTCCAGAAACTCAATAGCAACAAAGAACTCATCCTTAGAATGATCCTCTTCCTCAGTGAACTCATCATCACCGGCAAAATGAGTGCTTTAGCAATGGCTGCTATGGTGTTGGCCTACATCATGGCCTAAACTCTATCGCACTCATCCTCGTAATAGATTAGCTCTGCTATGAAGTGGTTAATACTCCTATATTATTTAGGTTATGGCACTAACTCTCTAATGTCATCTAGAACTCCCCTCCGAAGTAGGGTTTGCATGTCTCAGAATTGAGCACCTGGTAGAAACTCTGGCATCATAATGTCTCAGAAGCATTGACAATAGCGAGTCATGGACTCTCCTTAGGATGAGTCTTAGATGGCCTAGAGAGCCAAGAAACATCTATGCTACATATCTACCCAGACTGGCGATCTTTAGGCTGCTCAGGCATTACAATATGGGGTGGAGGTCCTAACTTCTCTTAAAGCTACAACTTCATGGCAAGCCAGTCCTTGGGTTGGTGCTCCTATCTAAACCCAATAAACCAGGCTAAGGTAGCGCTTCGCAGTCACATGCTAGCTAATAGGACCTATGATGTGCACCGATGTTGCAAGAGTCGAAAGCTATCTCAATGTCAGGGATCAAGTTCATGAGTTCATAGTGATGATGGTCTCTATAGAAAGTGCCTAGGTCCAAATTTCCAAATGCAATAATGGCCCTCTTATCCACCTCTATTTGACATGGATTGATAGGTGTAGCCATACTCGACTACCATAAAATAATAAAACACACTTAATGTAAAGGTATAGCTTAACTACATAGATAAATTCTAACTTACTTGGATTTTGGTAGAGTAGACATGTGATGATTTGGAGTAAAATGGCTAGATACCAGCTTTGATACTAACCATAACGACCCCACCTATATGACCGTTACTTAACTACTTAAACATTTATTTATAAGGCTAAATTTGCAAAACATTTTTTAAATACTTACAAATTAACTTTACTTAAACCATTCTTATTATTGTTGCAACAAATATAATAACATAAAGTATGAGTATAAAGATCCTAAAGTTATATGGACTAAGGCTGTATAGCTACAACCTTGGTCACCAAAATATACATATATTACTTCAATACTATTATATATTAAATAAAAAACTAAGTGTGGATCAAAATATGTGTGATATCTATTCCCTATCTCCATGATTATCCATCACTTTACCATTGTCCATCAAACCTTATTGAATAGGTTGTTTACCTCCAGCTCGAACATATTTGGATGAGCTTTTGCTCAGCAAGTGGAACTATAACTTGCAAAACATTTAAATTATGTCTAATTAAACATGCATGATCTGATTATACATTTATGATCATATCTTATGAAACATATGTGCTCGAGTATTTGTACCAATTGTGCGCGATCATCGACAAGCTAGGGCCTACAAGGTCCCTAACAACACGTAATCTAATTTATTTTTTACAATAACTTAAGTCTCTCCGTAGGTCGAGAGGTTGGTACAATGCTCAACTTAAATTAATCTTTTAGGTTTCATTGATCTTATTAATATTTATGTAGGATGGCATGGCATCGCATGTTATAACTTAGTCATAAACATGTATTTATGATTTTGTAAAACTTGTAAAATTGTATTATTTGAAAACTATTCATATTGTAAACGAGATTCCTACTACTGATGTTGCAGCTGATGTCACACCTATGTTGTAACATCTTCTACAACATTGTTGTGACAGTTAATAAAAGGCGCTAGAAATATCATTTTGGAGTTGAGATTTCGGTTTTTATTATCTTACATAGAGTCATTGATGTTGTTGTGACTTAAAAATACCTAGGTTTTAAAATACATCAAAATCAATCTTTAAAGTATCATTTTCAAAATAAAAAAGATGTGGAAAAACTTTTCCAAAAATGCAAAACATAACTTAGATTTAACTTTAGTATGTCCAACATGTATAATATCAAAACTACATTATTAGAAACACACAAAACTACAACATAAGCATAAAAAAAAAAATTAACACATAAGTAAAACCAAACTATTTGCTTAAACTAAAAAAAGTGTTTTGGATATATACCTACCAAATCCTCCTCCTTAGCTTTAAATTTTAGGCTAGTAGTTTCTAGTGGGGTGGGAAAGAGATTTCGAAAGAAATTGAGAAGAAAACCGGTTTCTTTTTATGGAAGAAATGGAAGAGAAGATGGAAAGTGAACTAATGTTGTGGAGAAGAAAGAAGAAAATAAGCTTTGGTTACGAAACACCTATTTATAGACAAAAGATTAATTCTTGGTTAATTTTTACTCAATTTCTATGTCATTATTAAAGTCTTTCATGAATACATAAGTGAGATAAAAACTTCGTTATTCCCTCACTAACATTAACGGCCCAAATCGAGCACTCCTTTTGGGTTTGATTCACTCTTATTGTAGTTCCAGTCCCCTAGGAGGGACATTCACTTAATGATTTAGGTCTGACTAAATCATAGCCCAATACTCATTAAGGATAAAATCATCATTTTTAAGGAAATCACTAAAACAAACCCGAGCCTTTCAAATTAGTGAAACGCCCATAAATGAAAATAATCCGTGTCATGTTAAGTAAAGAAATCGTCAAGTGAGATAGGAAATTTGACTAAGGAATGAGCATGTTAAGAAATAAAAGAGATTGATCAATAAGAAATGAAATTAAGTAAACAAAACGAAAGGTTAACGTATAAGTTGTATTATTGATTAAGTAGGTCGGTAGTAAGCAAGTTAGCTAATAGCTGGGTGTCATTTGAATAGGATACAAAGCCAACTAATAGAAGTGAATGGATAGAATTGGAACGCTAAAGTGTTATTCAAGTAATATTCAAACCTCACCAATAGCGTAAAGAAAATGAATTTCAAATGCTTTAAATGTGTTTTATGCTTGTATTTGTTATGTATAAAGTTTTAAAGATCAAGTCAAGACTTATAATGTATTTACAATTGTTATGTTTAAAGTATATTTGCATTTGTTATGCATAATGTTTAAAAAGTTCAAGTTATGATTTGCAACATGCCTGCAATTAATATGTTTAATGATTTAGACATTAAGTCATGTCATGCATAATGTTCACTAAAGTTATAAAATCGATAATCTAACCCTCAAGTTAAAATAAAAGAGTGTTGCACTAGTTTCTTGATTTAAGGGGAGTGTCATGTTAAAATTGTATTATAGCCTCGGTGTTCGATGGGTAAGCATGTTTGGTATGTACACTTGGGCCCATAGTAGAAGAAAGTTAAGAATGATGACAAAACGTTATATAAAAGAGCATAAACGAAATCATACGTTATGACATTGCTTGCATTCCCTTTTAAAAATATTTTCTTTACAAGTAATCTTTATGTGAAACATGTTGCAAGAAACGTTATATGATGAAAACATTTTACGGAAAATGTTTACGGGAAATAATTTAAGAAATAAGTTTTACTAGAAAAGTTTAATGAAAAAGCTTTTGCAAAAAATATTAATGTTTTGTGAGATTATGTTTGAACTTACCAAGAGAAAGCTCATTATAAGTTCCTTTATGCTGGAGGTAGTTTTACATAAGACCAGTAAAATTGGTTGAAGAGCTCGGTTTCGAGGTAACAGATGTGGAGGTTAGGTATGGATACTACTACCAAAGACTTCTGCTATTTTAACGAAAAGCTTTTCTTGTTTGAAAAGATGTTTAAAAAAGTTTTAGAAAAGTAAATGTTTAAGAACATGTTTATAATAAGCATTTTTAAAAAATATGCCTTTATGGATTGTTTTGAATCATTACAAGGTTAGTTTTGTATTAGTTTCAATTTATGTCGCAATAGATGTCGCAACAGTTTTTAAAGTATGTTTATAAAGAAAATTTTTTTTTAGTATTTTCTTACTCGTAAGTAAGATTAATTTTTTTAAAAAAAATAATGTTTTTAGAAAGTTAAGTGACGGCCTAAAAAAACGACTCATTACAAGCCCACGTGCCATTCATTTAGTAAAAATGTCACCTAGATCCGTACTATCACTATTAATAAGGATAAATTACAAAATTCTCCCTCAACTATAGCCCTTGTAATACTATGCCACTTGAACTTCAAAACATAATATGCATTCCCTTGAACTATGAAATATTAACCAAAAATAAAAAAAATCCTTTCGTTAGAACTTTCATAGGACTTGATATATAATTAATATTTGGCATATAATATAAATATATTTTAATAATTCTATCATGTCTAAAATTAATTTAAATTTAAAAAGTTGATATAATTTAAAATTTTTAATTTTTAAAAATATAGATTGAAAGACTTTAAAAAAAAATTAAAGCAAATAATCTCTTCTTTCATTTTTATGTGACTACACCATGACAAGCTAAACAACCTAACGGTTCACTAAACTACTCAAAAATCACAAGATTTATATAATATTGTATCATTTATTGTTAAAATCATAATTTAATGAGTTTTCTTGTTAATATTTCATAGATCAGGAATAAACGTTTTGTTTTGAAGTTCGGAGGATGTAGTGTTAAAAGAGTTATGGTTCTGGGAGACTTTTTGTAATTAATTCTATAAGTAATATAAGTGTTAGTTTACTTAATTAATTTATCCATACTTTATTTTGTGAATTTAGGCCATAAATATTATACAAAAGTGTCAATTTAGGCTAGGCCAAACGAGCCAACCTGAAGCTCGCCTCTTTTAGCTTAAACTCACCTCGCTTTAAGGATCGAGCTGGTCAAGAATTTAGACCAAAAAAAGAACTAGATCGGGCCTCATTGGCTTGGTTATATATGTTTTTCAATTTTTTATAAAAAATTGAATTATTGAAAATATAGGCCTAAATTTTTCATTAATTTGCTTGGCCGGCCTGACATGATTTTTCTATTAGCAAATAAAAAATTGTTAAAATTATTCTTCTAAAAATTATTTGCCTATATTTTCTAATATTTTTAACTAAAAATTTAATAAATCGAGCGAATTTTATGTCAATTATGCCATTGATTTGGGTTAAGTTCGTGTATGGTCGTATTATGACCGATTTAGTTAATACTAAAACGGACATAATTTTTATTAGTTAAAATTTGGGGCATCTGTTGTAGTTTGATAAAACTTGAAGGATTCTTTTCAAATTTTCCCTTTCTATATTATTGTTGCTGATTGCTGCGATGTAATGGTAGCATTCCTCTTCTGCTTTTACAGGAGCTGAGCATATTTCGCGATCACATTCAAATCGAAAACGAATTGAATCCGATTCTCTTCTTCATCCCAAAAGCAGAAGGTTTGTCGTTGCATGTTTTTCCTTGATTCCGAGATTATCATTCTCAATTGGATTTCCTATAAACGATATTACTTGATTTGATCTTGAATTCGTTCAATTTCTTTCAGATCCAAGCCTTTCAAGCTCCGCAGCTGCAGAAACTTTCGAAAATCGTGCGTAGACTCTCAGATCTTTCTTTTCGCTTCTTATTTTCTATTTTTATTTTTTTGGGTAATTGATCAATTATTCGCGAGTTTTATATATATAGTATAATGAAGATTGGTTTGGAAATGGTGTGATAGGAAGGAAAAGAAAAAAATGGAGGAGAAGGGGAGTACTGTGTTCACTCCAGCATTGGAAGGGATGAAGAATGTAAAATCTGAGAATGGTGAAATGCTGACAATCCCTTTCCTGGAAGTCTGCAAACAGATTTTGCCTGTTATTGGTACAATTCCACCAACTATTCTATGAATCTATTTTTTTTTTAATTTTTTATTTATGTTTATCTCTTCATTGTTTTCTTATGATTGCCAGATAAGTTTGGAGCAGCCATGGCCCTCGTCAAATCTGACGTTGGTGGCAACATTTCGGTATGATTCTCTCTTTGTTTTCTTTCTTGCTTTTAAAGAAAATGTCTTCTTCTTCTTCTTTTTTTTTTTGATGCAAGATTTAATCTCTTAAGATGCCTCATTATTGTTACTTGGTTTTCGTTGTAGAGGTTGGAATCTAAGTATGAATCCAACCCTGCACAATTCGACAAGTTGTACAGTCTGGTGAGTGTTGAGGTTGAAGCTAAAACGGCTAAAGGATCATCCAGCTGCACCAATGGTCTTCTTTGGTTGACAAGGTAAAGGATCATCACTTTTTGTTTCATTTCGCCGTCGATGTGGCAAAGCTCGATATTTGCATTAGTAATACGTGATCTGAATGATAAAGTTGAGGAAAAAGTACTTGTGAGACTGTTGACTATATTTTTGTTTTTGGATGGCAAAACATTGTGAGAGTATATTATTGCTTTTGGTCTTCCCTAAAAACAGTAAGGCTTTCTTCATTGAAATGTTTTACGGATTCTGCACCAGTAAGAAAGCTGGAATTTGTAAAATTTGCTGTTCTAGAAGTTACTTAAATTCTTTGGCCGGAGAAAAACGTGAGACTTTTAATTAGAATGTCTTTGGGATAGGGGTGAAATTTGGCCTCTAAAGCCTTCTACGGTTGAGGGCTTTTAAAATGGACACACACATACATATTCATTTACTTTTGAGGAGGTTTGTCTCATAAGATATTCCTTTTTTTTTCAAAAGATACATTTTTTTTGTTACAATGGAGGATCGAACCTCCTTCCCCCAAACCAATACCCACCCAACCCTTTTCCCAATGCCACTAGACCAACATGTCTTGGGCCTCATAAGATATTCTTGAGTTTCAGTGCTTTTCATTTTTCATTGCATGTATTGGCCATTGGGAAGAAATGAATAGATCTGTTATCCTCCATTTTTCTTAGCTTCTGTACCACTTTCGTTTCTATTGTTACGCTTAATAGTTCGCCAAACAAGCATTTGAAAAAGAAAAGAAAAAAATCACATCTTACAAAATGTACAGGGCAATGGATTTCTTGGTGGCGTTATTTCGCAACTTACTGGAGCATCCAGATTGGTTGATGTCACAGGCTTGTTCAGATTCCTATGGCAAGACTCTAAAAAAATGGCACGGTTGGCTTGCTAGTTCAACTTTCACGGTAATGTGTTTGACTCCTTGTCTTGTTATTGTCTTTTTCGGAAGTTTCAGAAGTATAAAACTTATGCGATTAACAAGCATGTGTTTTACCTCCTTTCCTGTTTGGCACAAAGTATATTCATTTAAAATTTGAGTTTCTGATGTTGGCATTACAGGTGGCTATGAAGCTTGCGCCTGATAGAAAGAAGTTTATGGAGGTAATAGCAGGTTCTGGTGATGTCATGACTGACATAGAGAAGTTTTGTACAAACTTCTCCCCTCTTCTTGAAGAGAATCACAAGTTTTTGGTAAGATTTCGTGTATCTGCTTAATTCTAGAAAATTTGAGCTTCACCTTGTTGCAGTTTAAGATTTATATGACCCATTTCCAAATTGGTAAAAAGGATAGGATTTCCTATTTGAATTACATGTTATTGTTCTTGTTAGTTTATCAATTCTCCCTATCATGGGCCAACACTAGATTTTATATTCTAAGACTCCCCCTTCATGTGTGGCTTGGATCATTTGCGCAATCATTACTTCAAAAAGCCCAACATGAAATATTTGATGATAAGCAGGCTTGAAACCTATGAAAGGTCAACAAGTGGCGCAATTTGGAGAGTGTAGTTCTATAGGAGTTTGAAATAAGGACAACCTGCATTGCTATCTTCAAGTAATTAGTCTTTACCAATTCTTCCAAAATGTTAAGCGGTTAGAAAGTAGGCCAATGTTGAAGTTTATACTTCTTAAAAGTTTCAAAGCGTTTGGTCCACAATCTAATGTTTTCTGCCCCTACATGGAACACTCGAGTCTTGACCCGGTTTTGCTTATGAAATGGTGAAAGTAGCTAATGGAAAAAGATCTTATCCCTTGTGAAATTGGGACTTTCGAGAGATGCTTAATAGGCTGCTATTTGTGAGTCCAACTCGTGGTATGAGATGCCAGCCTTAGGCTAGTCGAAAAGAAATAAAAAGAATCTTTTCTTTAGTTTTGATATTTCTACTTTCCATTGTAAACTTCTTGTTTTGTGCTGAAACAGGCTAGTGTTGGCATGGATGAATTGAAGGCTTCTTAATGGAAAGGCTTACTTGACACTTCCATCCCTTCCATCTATTCATCTTTTCCTCAGATTTCGATTCGCTTGCGGTATCGGATCATGTCCTTTTGCCAAAATCTTAAGACAATTAATAATCAGACTGTCATATTGCGTATTGGTTTTAAAATCAATTTATTGTGTTAAATTCTATACTAGATAATTAAGGGGAAACTTTGGTATAGTTACCAAATAAATAACCATCTTTTTTTTCTTAAATGTTGTTGTAAGCTCCATATATGCCTGATTTTGACACCGGATAATTATATGAACTCGCCCTTTCAGTTTGTGAAGTTTACAGTCTTTGGATGGTAGACCTTATAGTTTTAATGTTCGTAATGATGTGAATCAGAGCCAGATCTGATTTAAAATCAGCAATTAAACTATCCAATTTGTATCAAACTTTATTCGTCGATGTCACTTTACCTTAATTCATTTCTCTAACTTGACAAAGCCTTTTAGTGGACAATATTTTCTTCTACTTTGATGGAATTATCATTACTAATGAGATGGAAGGAATGTCAACTTCAAACTACTTAATCTCTTTAAATTTGAAAACTAGAATTACCACCTTTTGATTTTGAATCCAAAACCTGTGTGAATTAATTGACGAGTACAATAATATTTTCCGTAGCTTACGTATGATATAATTCAAATTAGCAAAATTTTAAGGGGCGGTTTGTTTGGCATATTAAGTAAACTCTTTGGGCTCTGAGTTCATAAGAATCATTTAGAAACATATTTATTTCTCTTAAAATTCAAAATCAAATGAATCCTTGTTGAATTAAATGAATCTAAATTTTCAGAGTTTTATCCTCTTTGAACTTAGATATGTTTGTGTTTGACCTTCCTTGAACTTGGATGTGTTTGCTTTTGTAAAAGTTGAAATTATCTCTCTCATATTTAAAGGAAAAAAATCATAACTTTTTTATTTGATATCTGATTAACGTGATTTTTCTTTCATTGTGATTCGAAAAGAGAAATAAGTTAAGATCTATATTACATATTTTTAATATCATAAATATTAATATTCTATTAATAAATCAAAAACTTTTTTCACTATCTATCCAAATACAAATTTCAATTTTATTTCTTATTTAGATTAATACTTTAAATACATATCTAAAAGTTAATTCAGATAGCAACTTAAATTATCAATTTAAATTACACCATTCAAATCAAAGTGACGAATACCTAACTTACTTGGACAATAATATTTTCCATAGCTTACGTATGATATAATTCAAATTCGGAGAATTCTAAGGTACAATATGTAAAACAAGTCAATATATATATATATATATATATATTTTGACTGTTAAGTTCCGTAAAAGGCACCTTCAAATAAGCACAGCCACTAAATTGTGTTATTACCACCAATTAAACCACCAAATTTTCTCCTTTTTTGACTGAACTGTGAGTGAGAAGCTTTTTCTATGATGGTTCGTTTCAAAGTAGTGATTATATCTATGCTCAGCATATCGTGTGCGTATGTGTTTCTTTTTGGTATTTTGTTAAATGATAGGCGATCACCAATAACCACTGTGAAAAACAACACGAGGTAGGGTAGGGTAGGGTAGGGCAGCTCAAGGAACAAACACTTTGTTGGGGAAGAAATTATCAACGAGCAAATTGATCTCATCATTTTTATGCAGCCAACATAAAACATATTCTTCCATGCAAGGTTTATGAATTCGAAAATTTGTGATAAATAAATTAACGAGTAGCTAGCTTATTCTGGCAAGGATGTTTGCCCTAGCTTACCAAATTCTGAGTCAAAGTCGGAGAATTCTACAAGGGTTTGTGTTTGGCATTTTCAGTTTAAACGAAAACTTTTAGTTGTTACAGTATGAAACTCTGATACGCTGTCATATGTTATACTATTTTTAACCAATTGGTTCAAATTAATTAGTTCTAATTAATGCTCTCCAAAAATCCATCAGATAATATCAATTTTGTATACAATTTCAATATTATGTAATTTTAACCAATGTTTAAAAGGATACGTTGCATGTGTTTGTTTACAATGTTTATTAGAACTAACTGATTCTAACTAACTACAGTATAAAGTTCTCACATACTATAGTAAGAAGAAAAAAGTTGCTATAACGTAAAACTCTCAAATACTATAGTTCTTAAATTTAAAACTTTGATTCTAATTAACGTATTAAATGACCCCATTATCGATAGCATCCCTATCATAGAAAAACTTGTTCAAAGTAAACAAAACCACTGATGTGATGTTTAGTACATGGGTTTAAGCCAGTTTAAATTATGAAAACGGTTCATACTGACATTTGGTGGAATAATAACTGAGGCAACTTTAAACAATGGAGGCAGCTCTAAACCTGCTAAAACATCTATGACCCAAACTTTAACCCACTCCTAGTCAAGTTCATACGGTTTGAACTATTTTTCATATTAAAAACTATTCCTATGCTCATTTTTCTTCATAAACCATAGCTTTTAACCCACTCCTAGTCAAGTTCATACGGTTTGAACTATTTTTCATCGTAAAAACTGTTAAAACATCTATGACCCAAACTTTAACCCACTCCTAGTCAAGTTCATACGGTTTGAACTATTTTTCATCGTAAAAACTGTTAAAACATCTATGACCCAAACTTTAACCCACTCCTAGTCAAGTTCATACGGTTTGAACTATTTTTCATCGTAAAAACTGTTAAAACATCTATGACCCAAACTTTAACCCACTCCTAGTCAAGTTCATACGGTTTGAACTATTTTTCATCGTAAAAACTATTCCTATGCTCATTTTTCTTCATAAACCATAGCTTTTAAAACACTAGTTCTTATGTTAAACTTGACATGATGTTTTATTATCTTTTTAAACCTTTATATTCTAAACGTCAAATCATAACCACTATTTAAACCATACAATTTAAAACTCATAGTTCAAACTACAAAATTCTTAACCACACCATTTTGAACACACTTACCAAAAAAAAAAAAAAAAAGATTATTAACACCACCAAATGTCCCCTATTTTGACTTGACTGCGTTGGAGAAACTTTTCTTGGTTGGCCACCCAACCCTGGCTTATCTGGCAGATCGCAATTATCAAACGATCCTCATCTACTAACGACTCATATTTCTTGAGATCTTTCTACGCCTGCCTGTAAATCCCCTTCGTTTTAAGTGGATTATATCTCAAACTCAATTTATATGTTTGTTTCTATCTTAGTATTTTGCGACTTTGTTTATTAAACTGATCAAGCCTTCAAGGAAATTTACACTTTGAAGGGAACAAGTGGTGAATTGATGATCAAATTGATCTCATTATATATCTGAACTTCCAAATCCAATACAAAAATTGGTGCCATAGGCAAAGAGAGGGCAAATTTTGAATAGCAAACCATATGATATCCTCAAATAAACACTAAATAGTTCATATAGAGAAATCGATGATGAGAGACAAAAAATCCAAATCATAAATTAGGGATACAAAAACCCCATATTTTCAGAACTAATTAATCATCCGCTACTTCTAAATACGAAGAAAAAATCAAATAAATAATACATGCGTCGATGATAAGCGTATATGATATAGTAGTATATGTATGTGTGCGTGTATGTATATATTTATAGCTTTAACCTGAACTTGCAGCTACTGTTGCGAATCGTAATATCGCTGCTAGTAGAAAGATCATTAACATTGAGGCTACATCTGACGGAGAACTTGACCGTGAAAAGCTTAAGACTTCCCAGCTTAATTCTGACGGGTTGTCTGACCCTCAGAGCCAGCGGAACATAACCAGTATTCTGCTGCTCCGTCACAAGGTCCGTTAGAAGCCCCGACGCATTCGCCGTCTGCCCCGACAACGGCACCACCAGCTGCGTCGTGTTGCGGTGTCCTTGATAGAACTTGGGCAGGGCCCCCTGGCAAAGCCTGGTCCCCGAGTAGCTCACGGTTATCCGGCTTCCCCCCTCGTAGTATATCCCGATCTTCTTGTTCGGATTGCGTGCGGTGATCGTCACGTCGAAGGTTGCCTCCAGGCTCTCGTTGCTGCTCAAATCGAATTGCGTTACCTGAAGCCTGTCGACCGAGTACTTCGGTAATTTTGGGCGGAAAACCAAGTAGAGGATGCCGACGGTGGCTGCGATGGCGATGATTAGGACGATAATGATGAGGAGAGTCCAGCAGAGGCACCTGCAGAGGCAGCCTCTTCGCTTCTTCGGCGGCCTTGGTTGCTCCAACGGAATGGTTCGCTGGAAAGGAGGATAAAACGGCGCCGTTGCCGATGCCGGGTCACCTTTTTCGGAGCTTGAGGCTTGCGCCGGCACCAATGGGGCCTCAGGGTCTTGAGTTGGATGGACTCTCTGCTGATCAGCCATGTTTGGAGTGTAATTTGATTTTGATCTTGATCTCTCTTCAGTACCAACTTGCAAGATTACTATTTGTGCTAATAGAGTTTTTCTTGAACAAGTTTTTGTAATTATATACACATAGTTTTATTGTATATTGAGGTAAAATTTGAATATTTCCTGCCTTTGACTTCGAGAAGGTAAAGAGTCACTTTCTAGGAAAGACATCATCCGCGCACGCATTACCTAAAATTCAACGAAGAACGCGTGATCTTTTTGCAATCAAATTCGTGTATTATATGGAATTGGAGAGTAATTTTTGGAACTTTCTTCCTTAACTTGATCAAGACCATCAAATTCACGCGTTGATAAAATAAAGCACAAACACGTTAGTTTTTTTTTTTTTAATGTTTATATTATTCAAAGGATTTGGCCTTCTTGGAAGTTGAAAAATTAATTTGAATTGGCGCAATATATAAATATTATTACATAAATTAATAAATAACTAGCACTTTAATACATATGTTTATATAGTGGCGGCTTTTTCTGCCGGATTAATTATTAAATTTATTGGTTTTGGATCCACATATGCTCACGGGAAACGTATTCTACAACATAACCTATATAATTAAGGCACGTAAACATGACCATGTATGCATATTTAAAAATTAAAAAGCACGACCTCGGTCAAAGTAAGCGTACACCAAACGTGAATACCCGCTGAAGCCACGGGCTCCCCTCTTCGGCGTCTGTTTCGGCGGATGATTCGGATTCCGCGGATGCGGACTACTAAGCCGCGAGTATTAAATGTTTTTTTCACCTGCAGTTTAGTTATTTCTTGTCCACTACATATAAAATTAGGCAATTAGCCAAAAAATTTAGTAAAGTCTTTTTTCAAGTTACCCAAGTATTTATAAGCTCGTATTTTAGGAATTTATCGATTCACGGTTTGAAAATAACAGATCGATTATTCCTAGATTTTAATTAAGAAGAATGATTGTTACCAATAAGCTACTAAATAAATGAAACAAATTCTTCAAGTGTATTGTATGCTACGCAATGAAAACCAAGAAAGAGGGGAAAAAAGGTCAAAAAGAAAGAAAACCCCATACATGCATGCCCGTCGAATTGCAATGCATACAGGGTGTCACAGAGTTATAAAAATATATAACAATCAAACCAGATATTTTGAAACTATTTTTAAATAGCAAGAAATTAATGAACCTTGCGGTATGGGTTACTGCAGGCTTTTGCTTTCATGGAATATGTATGATAAAATTAATTTTGGATACAATATACATGATAAATTTTGTAAAAATCGTGTTCTATCTTTAGTCCGGGATCCGATCCCCCATCCTCATCGCTGCCATCGTCGATAGCTTGGCAACCTGGTCCGATCCCCCATCCTCATCGCTGCCATGTCGCCGCTGTCATAGACGGCTCCGTTGAGCTCTACGGCGTTTGTACTTTCGTCTTCGTTAGATCTCAAACCCTTGTCCCTACCCCACCTTCTGACGATGGCAACGACTAGGGCCGGCAATTTGGACACGGCACGATGACACGATACGAAAACGACATGAGATAAACGGGTTTGGACCGCACGTTTATTAATTGTGTCATAAATGGGTTGGCACGAATAACACGAAAATAAACGGGTTGGATTCGTGCTAACACGCTAAACACGCCTTAACACGTTTAATTTAACGGGCCATAAACGTGTTGACATGACACGACACGACCCGTCCGTTTATAACATATTTAAACTTAAAAATAAAAATATTTGAAATATTTATAGTATGTTAGTATTAATTAAATATTGTGTTTTTGTTAATTTTCTTTATTGG